>JAVTVY010016811.1:0-60116 GCA_036873755.1 Hanleya hanleyi | reverse complement strand
ATGCGTTAAGACGGGCGTTGGGGACGCCTCACGGGCGTTTTGCACGCCTCACTCACTCACTCACTCACTCACTCACTCAAAGTCCGTGTCTTTTCGGTAACGTCCGTATCTTTTCGGGTATGTATGAGGGTCTTGAGGGAGGCGACTATTTCTGGACCTGGGCCTGATAGAAGTCCGGGATGGTAGTACATTCGTGAACATCCGGGCACTTTTACATCCGGGTACATCCGGGTTCTTGTACATCCCTGACTGTAGAACATCCGGGTACTCCTATGTTGGCCTATAAGAGCCGAAAGTTTTACGGCATTTGTCATTTCCAGATCCACAGCCGATATGTTCTCTTGCACAACTTGCTCGAAGCGCTTTCATCGCCTGGACAGTTTGCGTTGTCACACACGTGCACGCCACGAACTACCCATGCATACATGTGCGGATTGTGATATAGCCTTTAAGCATCCCAGTCAATTGAGTCGTCACCGAAATGTCATACACGGATCACGCTCGCCACTCTCGAGACCGGATATTTCAGTTTCTATCGGAATGTATCTGAGAACAGAAGAACCCATGGAGGTCGATTCGCCGCGGATTGAAGAGCCGATGGAGATTGATCTCAGTGTTAAATGAGAGAAGTAAGAGCTTCGAGCTTCAGTATCATGGATTGCCCGAAGACGTTTAGGTTACACTGAACGAAGATTGAACTTTCTGAAATGATGGCTTCTGATTGGTCGATAGGCCGATCACCTCCCCTCTAACTTCCGGGTTCTTGACGTCCGCGCCTACATCAATAGCACAAAAGAAACATTTGTTCGAACGCATCATTTAACGACGTTAAAGCGTTAAGAAAGTGTGTTAAGGCGTTGAGACGGGCGTTAAGGCGTAACGACGGGCGTTGACGGGCGTCGCTGCATTTCGATGAATTGGTGTCAATTCCATGGAAATCAGAGCTTCTGAGCTAATTCACCAGGGCGTTGAAGCGTTAAGCTAAGCGTTGATGGGCGTTGCTGTCTATAAAAGCGAGCGTATTTCCAAAAACACGCACAGTCGACGTTCAACCGTCAACATGGCTTATACTTGCTCTGAGTGCGAACGCACGTTCACCAGACATTACGATATGATGCGACACCAGAAAAATATACATGGGATTGAAGACTCCGAGGAGTCCGTTGAGCCGGATGCTGATACAGAGACTGCTGAGAGTGTATCGACTGATACCGAAACAGAGATTGCTGAGAGTCTATCTAGTGATACGGAGAGCTTGACCTCAGATAGTCAGCCTACGTCCGTGGAAAGTGAGGCAGAACCTACCTTCTTGGATCGTATTGTGACAGCAGCTATCAATACTTACGCTGCAGCGATCGAGGACGCCGGAGAGGATAATTTACAACAGACGTACACCCAATGCGCCCCCGCATCAGGAAAACAGCCATGGCGATCTATGAACAGTATACCTTACTACCGCTTGAAATGAAAGGCGACCCCACGCACAGGTCCATCATGAAGATCAAGCGTCACTTGGAAGAGGCTATGGGACTACCACCCACCGAGGCCCTGGAAAATGCGATCAGAATGCGCAAACAACTGTTTCAGGACATGCTACCCGAAGAATATCCAGGCCTGCCCGACGATGATTACAATAAACGGTTCAGAGCGAACATGGCCGAAGATGGAACTTTCTGAAATGGAGACTTCTGATTGGACAAGAATCTAACGGACAAGAAGGAATATAACAGATGCAAATGGCGGCCTCTGATTGGACAAGAGTTCTGTTGTTGTCTCTCTCATGTGTCATCCTTGTTGTTGTTGTTGTTCTCCGGTCTATATCATGGCGTCAAGGCGTTATGTAAGAGCGTTAAGGCGTAACTACGAGCGTTGACGGGCGTCACTGCATTTCGAAGAATTAGTGACAATTCCATGGAATATCTAGAAAATCAGAACTTCTGAGCTATTTCACCAGGGCGTTGAAGCGTTAAGCTTGGCGTTGGCGGGCGTTGCTACAATATGACACCTCATACGACGCATTCGGACCAAGGATGGTCCCTCTACACCAAATACCTCCCTTTCACTGCCCCAAAATGTCCACTTTGGCTACTACTCGTACTGATGACGTCACCAATGACGTCACAGATGACGTGAACATCCCTCCAATCGGGGTATACACCCCAAGAGCTACAAAATGACACCTCACACGACGCATTCGGACCAAGGATGGTCCCTCTCTACACCAAATACCTTCCTTCACTGCCCCAAAATGTCCACTTTACTTACTACAACCAACTGCGCATGCGCAGATTGACGCGACTTGCATTTAAAACCACGCCATTCTGACTCTAACCCACACAAGCTTCACTTTGACACCTTCCACGACCCATTCGAACCGTGAATAGCCTATCTCTACCCCAAACACACACCCACATACCCCCAAAATGCCTGTTTTCTATACTAGGGCCAGACTGCGCATGCGCAGAATGACCATATTTCCACCCCACATCCACGCCATCAGATGCTCCATTACATATGCTTCACATTAATACCTCACACGACCCATTCGAACCGTGAATAGCCCATCTCTAACTCAAACACACCCACACACACCCCCAAAAATGGCTGCTTTCTATACTACGGCCAGGCTGCGCATGCGCAGAATATTGACAACGTACGAACCATTAGTGTAGTCAAGTGCTCCTGCATGAGAGCTTCAAATTAAGACCTCATACGACACCATTGGACCACCAGGGACTCACCTAGATTCCAACACGTCCACCCAGTATGGATTTATACATACATTGGGCTTATACCCCAGTATATGGGTCTATATGGGGCTATAGACAGACCTCGAACTTTTTTCAAAAATTTCACCGTTTCGTTCCGGGACACTTCCTATCATGTTTGTCTTGACGAGACTAAGAAAACAAATCCAAACAACCATACCGCAAATGTCTAGAAGTAGGTTTCCCAGTGGGACAAACATTGGTCCTATACCCCTAGTATGGGACTATATGGGTCTCCCTGAACTTTTTCCAAAATTTCAACGATTCGCTCCGCGACACTTCCTATCATGTTTGTCTTGACGAGACTAAGAAAACGAGACCCCACAACCTATACCGCAAATGTCGAGAAGTAGGTTTCCCAGGATGGTCCTATACCCCCCATACCCCATATAGGCATTTTCCCGTAATTTAGGGTAAAGTCCGTGTTCCGTATTTTTTCAGGAAAAATTTTACATACGCGGAGGCAGACCGCATCACCGCGGATGAATACAAAGGTCAAAGAACTATTTTTGACCTTCAAAAATTGGAACTCTCCTGTATTCGGAGGTATTTTTTGGTCACAAGTCTGGTGGCGCCCTCTGGCGGCTATCTTCGGAAAAATTGTTCAAACAGAGTTATCTGCCCTTAAATCGGAAAGAGTTTCCACTTACTATACTACTAGCCTCCACTTATGTGAGATCATCACGATATGATCTGAGAGAGTTGGATTTTCAGACAGTCACATGTAGGACGTTTAATGTTGATTCAGTGAGGGGGAAACTTTTCCGGATGCTGGTAGGCAGTAAGGGAAGGGATAAATAAGAGGTTCCTTCGCCCTTGGCCATCACGGCCCTTCCGATCACTGCAACTATGTTACTCGTGCCCTAAACCCGGTCACTTGAGCCATTGTTAGGAGTCTCCAGGGGTTGACTTTGCCAATTCGGGGAATGAACAATATGGGAATGCTGGTTAGGCATGTACCATTTTGGAGAATGAACAGTATGGGAGTGCTGGTTAGGCGGGTACCACTGTTTGTGTTAGATTTTAGCTGTGATGGGGATGTGGTGTTGGCGCCCTTGGTTGACGGCCTATGGCTGGGTTTTGAGTTTCTCTTGGCCTATGGGTGTGTAGTGGATTTTGGAGATGGGGTATTGGTTGTTTGGGAGAGGAAGGTTTTTTGCAGTTTGAGTTTTTATGGAGTGGTGATTTGTTTAGTGTGGGCTCTATTTTGTTCTGCCAGAGACAGCTTTGTGGGGATATATTCATGTGTGCCATCACGTGTATGTAGTGGAGGATAAATTGCATTTGGTTTTGTTGTATAGGATGTTTATTTGAAGCATTGTGGAATTGAGCTTTTGAATTTGTTTTGTTGCACAGCATGTTTATTTGGAGCACTGTGAATTTGAGTTCTAGACCCAAATTGTTGCTAATGTGCTGTGAAATGTAATGTGTATTCGGAAATACTGTTCTGGACTTATCGTGTGTGTTGTAGAACTCCGGGGTGTGTGTTGAACATTGTGATTTACGCCGCGGCGTTGTATGTGTTATGTGTGAAGAACCCTGGTGTGATGAGCACTGTGGTTTACGCTGTGGCGTTGTACGTGTAACGTGTGAACTCCGGTGTGCGTCGAACACTGGTTTATGCTGTGGCATTGTATGTGTAGTGTGTAAAGAACCCCGGTGTGTTGAACACTGGCTTATGTAGTGGCGTTGTACGTGTAGTGTGTGGAGAACTCCGGTGTGTGTTGAACACTGGTTTGTGTTGTGGCGCTGTACGTGAGTAGTATATAAAGAGTAAAACGGAGGGGTAGCGTCTCACTGCGCATGCGCGAAGTGAATTTTTGGGTTGCCATAGGGGGGGTTCGCATACGTGAGTTAATTTTTTTTAATGTGAGTGGGTGGGTTTAAAATGGCGGACGTTTGACGTCCGCCATTTTGAACCCACCCACTCACTTGGGTGCACTGATTGACCTGGGATGTGAGTGGGTGGGTTTAAAATGGCGGACTTTCTGGGTCCGCCATTTTGAACCCACCCACTCACGGGGGTGATTGAGTGCTATGTGAGTGGGTGGGTTCAAAATGGTGGCCGGTTATTTTCTCTGGGACGTTGAAAGTCCGCCATTTTGAACCCACCCACTCACTCGGGTGCACTGATTTGACCTGGGATGTGAGTGGGTGGGTTTAAAATGGTGGTTTTTGGTGTTGTGTGTGTAAAATAAGGGTCCGCCATTTTGAACCTACCCACTCACGGGGAAAACGTATAAAAGCAGTCGATTTTTAGGAGTGGATAGAAAAACGTATAAAAGGAGTCCATTTTTAGGGAAAGGGGTGTATTCAATCTGACTTACCTGACCTGACCTGTCTCCCTGCCTGCCTGCCTGCCTGCATCCCTGCCTTGCTTGCCTGCCTGCATTCTGCCTGTATGGAATGCATGTACTGACTTGGTTGTGGGTTTTTTCCATCACGGTTGTGCGCAGGTGTATGACGTCACTTCCGGTCTGCGTGAATCGGGTGTGACCTGGGACTATGGGATGCATGTACTGACTTGGTTCTGGGTATTTGTCATCACGGGGAGGTCACGTGATCAGTTCAAGGTCATATCCATTTTTATCGATATGTCAACCCCACACCCAGTCCATTAGATGCTCCTTCACCTAAGCTTCACTTTGATACCTCACTCGACCTGTGGTGTGGGTGAGTGCAAGAATGTATTCATCCGCGGTGATGCAGTCATGTCTGGCGGTGATTCGGTCTCGGGAAAAAGCTTCCTTGCCCAATGCCTACGGACTTTACCGAAGATACACGGACTTTAACGAAAAGACACGGACGTACACGAAAAGACGCGAAGGTGAACGCCATTGTGGGAAACCTCCCACAGACAGGTCAGTACATGCATTTCTATGTTGTTCACACATAATAAAAGGATTGATCTGTAATCTGTGTTGTTGTTGTTGTTGTTGCTCCCTTTTTTTTGGACTAACCCATCAGAATAGTACGTATCACGGACTACACCCGTAGAGCTACATCTGGTCTATAAAACATGTCCCTCTGGATCCCACACCTACATTTCTACAGAGCCATGGCGGAGATCAAGCCCCATGCGACTCGCATTTTACAGTATGCCACCGTGGTGAATTCATTCACGGGTTACCGAGCAGTGGTCCGGCCCATGTTTACAGATGGCGACGACAACGAGGGACGACGCCAGATCCTGAACGAGTTCACAGAAGCGGTCCTCCACAGAGTGCACTCGATGGACAGGCGTGCCATCACTCACCACTACTGGACTATGACAGCCATCCTTGATGCTCGCGCTATGGACCAGGAGCGCTCACGCCGGCTGGTTGGCCTCATACTAGTCTGTGCTCTATTCACCCTGGCGCTGTGGTATTGACACTATAAATACGAGGGATGAGACAGAGTGTGTGTCATTCTCCCTTCGACATTTAGAGGAAGCATGTCATCACTCCAAGCCATCTTGACGCTTACACCCAATGTGAAGTTATACGTGTATGATGCTAAAGTGACCCTGGTCGAAGATTGTGGAAATATTTGCTTTGAGCACGCTGAGACTCTATCGGATAGGGTGACACTAGAGCGTGATGGCTGGACTAAGTTTCAACGGGTGTTGAGCGGAGAGTTAGACGGACACCTGATCCACCTGGACAAGGCCAACTACGTATACCATACTGCGCTCTACCCACGGGTGGGACGCTACCAAGAGCCGGCTCGAAGTTTCCTCCTAACTCCCTCTCTGTGGTCAGCCTTGGAGAAAATAGGCCCTCTGGTGGACCAGTTATTTATACCCGACGATCGATCACCCCACCAATTGGCATGGGCTCGTGCTATCGAACACGCACTAGATGAACCTAATGAAAAAAAGCGGATGGAGAAAATACTATATGTATAGAATGCGCAGAGGCTGGAATGACAGTGTCACCTGATGAAGCCACCCACACACACATGACGGGCCAGAACGATGAAGAAGAAGAAAAATCCGTGATGAAGCCGCGGGGCCAATGGCTGAACCCCATAAACAACTACATGAACCCGACGACGATGCCATTGATTACCCCGCTAGACTCAGTCAGCCCAATGACATGACCACCTGATCCTTTGATCTCACGGGGTTCTCCCTATAAATACGAGAGACAGTGAAATCGGGTACCATTCACGTACTGACCATGACGGAGCATATAGTACTGGCGTATTTCAGCTTGACCCCCGAGGTTTTCCTGCACGTGTATGCGGATAAGGTCGATATCATGGAGGAGGTGGTGGGAGACACGGACCCTACACAACCGTGCCCGGCTCACATTCGTCTGTCCCGGGGGGGCTGGACCAAATTCAAACGGGTGTTGTCTGGTGAACTGGACGGCGACCTCATCCACTTGTGTCACGATGTGTACATCCGACGCGGCCCTTTCTTTGCTCAATTGGCTCGGCTAGATGGAGGTACAGTGCATTTTACCCTTCACCTGATCTATGGTCTGCATTGGAAGATGCCGTGGTGGATGTGGATGAAGTGCTTATCAAGCGGTCATCAGACGAGTTGGACTGGTCATTGACCATGGCCACTGTGGAAATCCACGAAGAAAATCAGAAAGAAACTCCGGCCCAAGATATACCCGTTATAAATAAACGATAGAGCCAGGGTCCATCATCATTTTGTCACCATGAAGCGCTGGGAGAAGGTGTTGGATAACTTATACTGCAGTCCCGACAGTCCGGCAGCCTATAGTGCATTGTCGGCTCTCTATCGAGCGGCCAAACCCCAGGGGATACAACGTGCCCAAGTCCGAGATTGGTTAAGAAGACAAGACACCTATACCTTACATCGATCTGTCCGTCGCCATTTTCTACGGAATCGGGTCATCGTGGGAGGAATAGATGCCCAGTGGCAAGCGGATTTGGTCGACATGAGCGCCTTCGCCAAACACAACGATGAGAATCGGTATATCTTGACGTGCATCGATATCCTATCCAAGTATGCGTGGGTGGTACCCATCCGGACGAAAACGGGGGCAAATCTCATAGCGGCGTTCAAAGACATCTTCAAGACCGGGCGCAAACCTTTGTATTTACAAACCGACGAAGGCACGGAATTCCTCAACAGACCGTTCCAAGCCTTTCTCAAGAAACAGAAGGTGTTTTTCTTCCATACGTACAACGAGACCAAGGCTTCCGTGGTGGAGAGGTTCAACAGGACATTCAAAGGCCGCATGTATAAATATTTCACATATAAGAATACAAGGCGGTACATCGATGTTCTCCCGAAACTGGTGAGGGGTTACAATCGAGCCTATCATCGAAGTATAGAGAGCCCCCATTACCGTGACCCAACGCAATGAAGCCCAAGTCCGGCGTGTCTTGTACCCCAGGCCATCGCAGCGAACGACGAAGGCGGTGTACAAGGTCGGGGACCCTGTATGGATCAGTAAAGTCAAGGGAAAGTTCGAGAAAAGTTACTTGCCCAACTGGAGCGATGAGCACTTCCTGATTAAACGGCGCCTACCCTGACAGCGGCGAGTCTATGAACTGGAAGATCTCCAAGGGGAAACGTTGCTGGGGACGTTTTACGACACGGAATTACAGCCTGTTGTAAAAACACAGCAAGATTACTACACGGTGGAGCAGATTTTGAAAACGGAACGTCTACGTGGCAAACTGTTTCATTTCGTAAAATGGCAAGGCTGGCCCAGTTCCTTCAATTCCTGGGTCACGGCCAACCAGGTGAAACGACTATAAAACCAGACACCACTGCCGTCCTCCTTCATTCCACATCCGACCACAGTGCTATGGACCAACAGCAGCTGCCTCTGAAGACAGCGTCTCGCAAAACGCGCAAAACGCGCAAAGCGCAAGTGGTCTTTGGGGTGCTATTGCTAACCCTGCTGAGTGTGTTGTACGGAGGTGTGTTTTACGACGTAGCCTATGTCAGCACGTTACTTAACCAACTGAGAACACCAGGCACCAGCGAAACGGGTCTACAGAGGGCACCAGTCGTATCGAGCCCAGTCACCACCACCACCACCACACCCCGCGTACAAGCCACGTCGAGCTCTACACCTACACCAAGTACACCTACTACGTCTCAAGACCCACCGGATTTCATCCCTCACAGTGAACCGACCACCCACGTTGTACCCACCCCCAGCACCATCTCTGAACGTGAACAGACGACGACCGACGTTGTACCCACCACCACTCCAGTTCACTCGTACGAAATTTACAAGAGCGTGTTACCACGACAACGGATACACCTCAAACCATGGACCCTCGGTGGCAGCATCCCTTCACTTGTGTCATCGCAGGACCGACGGGCTCCGGCAAAACGCACTTCGTCAGGAAGCTCCTTCAACACGCCGACAGCATGATCACTCCACCCATTGCCCGAGTCGTGTGGTGTTACGGAGAATGGCAGGAAGCGTATGCAACAATGCCCCACATCACGTTCGTGGAAGGCCTACCCAACCTGGCCGATTTGGAACCCGACACCTTGGTGGTTCTGGATGATCTCATGGCGGAGACGGATGCACGGGTCGCCCAACTCTTTACCAAAGGCAGCCATCATCGACGGCTCAGCATCATCTACATTGTGCAGAATCTGTTCAGTAAAAACAAAGAACATCGGAATATCAGCTTAAATGCCCACTACCTGGTGGTCTTCAAAAACCCGAGAGATACCACTCAACTGCTGCACCTGGCGAGACAGATGTTTCCCGGCCGCACACCGTTTGCGTTGGAAGCCTTCAAAGATGCCACAAACCCTCAGCACGGGTATATGCTCTTCGACCTCAAGCAAGCCACTCCCGACCACCTTCGACTACGGACCGGCATCTTTCCCGGAGAGACCCACCACGTGTACATGCAAAAATAATGTAAACACACCCACAGTGGCGCCTCCAGCTGGGGTTTGTGTGTGTTTGATGATGGGGAATAATAAAAAAGAATGAATACCACAGCAGGGTTGACTGTCTGTGAGGTGGATAAAAAGGGCAGCGTTGTGGGTTCTAGCATTAGTTGTACAGGATGTCTGCGCGAGTACGGAAGCACGCTCCCACGCTCCGTGTATTGAAGACGGCCCCACCCGAGTTAGTCCGAACCATTGTACGCGGTGCGGACCCTGACCTTGTACGCTGTCTGTGCGAGATCGGGTACAACCTGTTAAAAAGGCAACGTACCACTGACTCCGGCTCAGAAGACCAAGTTGGCCAAGCATAAGACAGGTCTCCGAACCCTAGTCCACAAGCGGGTCCCTCAAACACAAAAGAAAAAGGTGTTACAGAAGGCGGCTTTCTCGGGGCCATCTTAGCACCGTTGGCCGCTTCCGTGTTGGGTCCAGTATTGGGTGGACTCTTCGGCCGACAATGAACCACACGAAAAAAATGGTCCTCGTCGAACCACGGTTCCTGCAAAACCTCAAATCACCCTACCCTGTCCCACCTACGGTGAAGACCATAAACAGCCTCGATGGAGAGATGCAACAGATCTTACAGAGACCGGGGTTAAGCGACAGTGAGAAAGTACAGCGGTACAATGAGACGCTTCAACGGTACATGACGTTCATGGACCAATACAAAACCCTGTCTACCCCAGCAACAGCACCACCACCACCACCACCACCACCACGTGACAGACCGCTGACCTCAGCACCGCTCCAACAGCCGGGTCAGGTAGCCTCCACAGCCCCACGGTGGGTGGAAGACGAAGTGCTGAAGAGTGTACCTGCCTCGTTCAAGAAACAAGCTGGCCTGGTATTACAACGGATGAAACAGAATCCTAGCATGACTTGGAATGATAAAGGCGAACTCCTGGTACAGAATCAGGTGGTCCCCGGAACCCACATGACGGATTTAGTGAATGATCTGATGCGTCAACGCAGATCGCACACCGATCCTCGAGGATGGGAGGTCTTCGCTCAAGGCTTGAAAGACATGCATGTACCACAGGAATTGGTGGGGAAACCCCACCGCTGGGACTTTATGCAGCAAACTCAGCAATCACCGAGTGGCCCACTACCTTCTTGGGAAGCCGAATGGGAACCGGAGTCACCCCCCAAAACACCACCACAACGGGCACTTTCTTTTCGCGCCTATAAAAAAACACCCTTGATCAAGACACCCCACATCTCCAGAGCCGTGACACGTAGCAAGTCACCGCGACGAACACGACGCCGCACACAACCGCCCAAGGCCTGGAAGACCTATTAAAACCAACAGCAGCAGCAGGACAGCTCAGTCGCCATGTTTTACCTGACCCTACCCAGTAACAGTTCGCTGGATGTGTTTCCTGACAACACCGTGGCCAAGTACGTCACCCAGTTACCGCAACCGTTACATTTACCTGGCCGGTGGGAATGTGCCCTCGTGGATGTCCAATACCCTTACTCGTGGTACAACGTGCGAGCCAATGAAGTGTGGTACGAGGTCACCTACGAAGGCAAAAACACCCGGCTCACCCTGCCCGAAGGCCAATACGATACCCCCAAAGAGTTCATGGGTGGGCTGTCAAGACTGATGCATGATAAGGCGCTACGGGGGTGACGGATAGTGCAACACGCCTGATAGCCTTGCGCTTCAAGAGAAACGTGTTCTTCGATGTCAACGTACACAACGACAAGGCACAGCTTACCGTCACCGATACCGTGAATGTGAAACTCAGTCCTACACTACAGCAAATGCTGGGTTTCGATCTACAGACGTTCGCTGGTCCCAACCAACACCATGGCGAGATGCCGATGGATATGAAGTCGGGTATGTACGGACTCTACGTCTACTCGGACGTGGTGGACAACCACATCGTGGGCGATATCAACACACCTCTGTTACGGGTGGTCCCCATTAAAAAGACGTATGGCGATCAAGTCACCCACAGTTTCAACCATATCATGTACCTGCCCGTACGACATACCGACATCAACACGATGACGGTGGATATAAGAGATGACACGGGACGAGCGGTGGCATTCGAACGAGGAAAAGTGGTGCTGACACTTCATTTTCGACAAGCACGTGCTCCCCACTTTGCATAATGAAAGTACCTTACGAGTGCGATGCACGCAGCTATGCCGACTATTATGCCCAACAGGCCGGGGGTGGCTTTCCGGTCTTTAGCGGTGCACGCATGCAACGAGGACATGGACTGGGGAACATACTCGGCAGCATTGTGAAAACGTTCCTGCCCTTGGTGACGCGTGGGGTGAAAGCAATCGGCAAACAAGCGGTACGCAGTGGACTGCAAGTGGCCGGTGATGTTTTGGGGGGTACGGCACCCCGACAAGCCTTGAAACGACGGGCCAAAGAAGCGGGAGGCGTCTTGGTGGCCAAAGCACAACGCACCGTAGGGAATAAAAGAGCTGCCCCACCGAGATCACGCACCAGTCGACGACCGACCCAGCGACGACGCACATCCAAGAAGACCCGGGATATCTTTTCTTAAAACATGGCCTTAATCCACGCCGAGTCCTGCCCCTCCACCAACAGTGAATTTGATTTGTGGACCGTGCCGCCCACACAAACCAGTGTCGAACAAGGATTATGGGTGGAGCATCTCCCGCTCTCCAGCATCAACGAAACCGGGCCCATCGAGTTCACCATCAGTAATGCGGATACGGCCTATGTGGATTTAGCCCATACCTACTTGTATGTGAAAGCCAAGGTGGTCAATGGAGCTGGCACGAGACTCGCTGACCAAGCAACGGTGGGCCCGACGAATCTCTGGCTGCACTCGATGTTTCAGCAGGTGGATATTTTCTCAGCGACAAACTCATCAGTGACTCCACCAACACGTACCCCTATCGAGCCTACATCGAGACACTGTTGTCGTATGGCCGAGAGGCTAAAAAATCTCAGCTGACAACCGCTTTATTCTACAGGGACACGGCCGAGCACATGGACACGGCGGACAATGGGGGATATGACAAACGGAAGGCTTTCACTGCGAACAGTGCCTCGGTGGATATGATGGGTCGACTGCATGCAGACATGTTCATGCAAGACCGGTACCTCTTGAACAAGATCCCCATCAAAATCCGACTGATACGGGCGCCTCCCACCTTCGCCTTGATGGCCACTAACGTAGAGGGGCATGTAGCGGACTATAAGATTGTCATCCAAGACGCAGTCCTGTATGTCCGAAAAGTGAAACCGAATCCAGCCGTTCAATTGGGACACATGAAAGCCTTGGAAACAAAACCAGCCCAGTACCCTATCCGACGTGTGCAAACCAAAGTGTTCTCTGTGCCTGCTGGAAATATGGGCGCCAACAAAGAAAACCTGTTCCTGGGGGAACTACCCAAGCGATTGATCCTGGCCTGTGTAGAAAATACCAGTTTCAGCGGAGCCTACCCAGAGAATCCGTTTGACTTTCAACATTTCGGCATCAATTTTGTGGCCCTGCATGTGGATGGACAACAGGTGCCAGCCACGGCCTTAACCCGAACTTTGGGCGGAGGAATTTCATTCGAGCCTATCAGAGCCTGTTTACAGCCACCGGTCAAATCAACCAGGACGAAGGGAATATGATCAGTCAGGAGGACTACGCGAACGGATACACGTTGTTCTGTTTCGATCTGACCCCCACCTTAGAGAACGACCATCAGCTGGCCCTGGCCAAGCAAGGCAACTTACGGTTGGAAATCCACTTTGCACGAGCCCTGGCGACCACCGTCAATGTGATCTGCTACGCCGAGTTTGACAACATCATTCAAGTGGACAAGGCGCGCAACGTCCTGTGTGACTTCACCTCATGGATACAGACCAGATAACCACCGTGCTGGAGAATGACCCAGAGACACGTAGGGTCTTTCAAGGGGTGTTCGCCCGAGATGTGTTTCCATTAGACCGTATGTATCCGGCTGCTTACGTTCTCAACACGGACCCGATGGATCGACCCGGTGAACACTGGGTGGCCGTGTACTTGACAGAAGAGCAGGGGGCGAATACTTTGACCCGTACGGCCTGCCACCCCTCCATCCCGATTTAACAGACTTCATGGATCAAGGCACAGAGACGTGGTGTTGGAACAGTCAAACGTTGCAAAGCCTGACCAGTGGCGTGTGCGGACAATATTGCTTGTTTTACCTGTACCATCGATGCCGGGGAAGACCCTTATCTACTATCGTACAGATGTTTGACGAGTACCCCCAGGCCGAGGACCGCGATGTACTCGTCTATGACTGGGCCGCCCATCATTTCAATGTACAAGCCCCGTTCTGGGCTTGAATTATTTCAATGTACATACAGTTAATGACAAGCCCCTTGTTCTGGGCTTCAGTTAATGACAAGCCCCTTGTTCTGGGCTTCAGTTAATGACAAGCCCCTTGTTCTGGGCTTCAGTTAATGACAAGCCCCTTGTTCTGGGCTTCAGTTAATGACAAGCCCCTTGTTCTGGGCTTGAGTTTTCACGTGGTTGTTCTCACGTTGTTGTTGTTCAATGAATAAAAAATGAGATCTCACCAAAAAACCCTGTCTTGTGTGTTTTATTCCTGATGCATTAATGCCCAATGCGGAGATTCAGTCAAACTGAAATCAGTGGTGTAGGATGGGACCAAAATGTAACCCATCAAGTTTAGAATGCAAGAGCACTATAGTAAAAATAGAGAGCCAATGAAATCAGCCCACAGACCAAGTACGTGTTTTTGGTCTAGGTTTGGAGCGGGCATTTCATTGAGGTACGTGTATACGGTGAGTGAAGAGACTCGTCCAACACGTATCGATTATGACTATCAGTGCTAGGTAACCCATCAAGGTTAGAATGCAAGAGCACTATAGTAAAAATAGAGAGCCAATGAAATCAGCCTACAGACCAAGTACGTGTTTTTTGGTCTAGGTTTGGAGCGGGCATTTCATTGAGGTACGTGTATACGGTGAGTGAAGAGACTCGTCCAACACGTATAGATTATGACTATAAGTTCTATTAGCCAATCAGTGGCCTAGAATGGAGCCAAAGGTAACCCATCCATGTCCAGAAAAACATTACCCGGGTGTACAAGAACCCAGATGTAGGCGCGGACGTCAGCGAAAGCACACCGTGAATACCCCAATTCGATTGGCTGATTGTTCGATCGCTGATTGGTTCTTTTTCTCGACCGCTGATTGGCTCTTTTTCTCGACCGCTGATTGGTCCACATGGAACTGCCCATCTTTCCCAGGTTCATCTAGAATCCCCCTTTTTTGTGCTCAAGCTCTGACTATAGCGATACCGCAACATTGTCTCATTGGACATTGGACCGTCTGACCTGGAGGTGACCCTTTGACCTTTTGACCCGCGTCCGCGCGCGCGCGCGCACTGCCGGGGATGACGCGGGATGACGCGCGCGCGCACTGCCGGGGATGACGCGGGATGACGCGCGCGCGCGCTGCGGGGCGCTGGGGCGGGAAAACACCCCGGCGGTTGAACATTGCAACTCTTGTATGTTTGGAGGTAGTGTTTAGTGAAAACCCGGAAGTGACGTGACAACCCACGTCACCTGCGTATATACTCCTGTAAAATAGAGCCGATTTTATTTCTTTGGAAGGGACAAGGTGAATTGCGCTTTTATACTACTAAACTGTGATGTAGATTACATCTTACATAGGCCTTAAGGCCGTGATATGCATATGAAGTATTCTGGGGCATGGTCAATACTTTCCAATTTTCCCTTCGTCTACTACTCGCCGATTTTTTTTGATTTTTTTATTATTTATTTATTTATTTATTTATTTCCTCGAGAGCTTTAAAATAAGACCTCACTCTACCCCATCGGGCCACTAGTGCTCCAACATGTCCACCCCGTATGGATTGATACATACTAATATCCCAGTATATGAGTGTATATGGGTCTATATGGATCTATATACAAGCCTACGCAGTACTTTCAAATTTTTTTCCATCGTATTCTACATGATCAACCTCATAGCTCATAGTAAAAGCCATAAAAAAACCCGATCACCCCTATACCCATTCAGGCTAAATATAGCGGACATGATCTTCGAATTGGTCTAGTCCGAGTTGTCTCCCTTGCACCAAATCGTATAGATGGCGCTGTGGTTTGAACGACTTTATTATCCGGGGAAATTTTGGTGTTCAGTAGCCATTTTGTGTTTTCTGAGCGGGAGAACATTCTCTGTTGCAGTGTATAACGGAACTTTGTTCCATTTCGGTATCCGCTGAGATGAATAATGTGATCTGCATCATGCATCGCCTGCATGTCACACGTAGACTGAAATCGAGGGATTGTGCTGTGTTCCAGCGGACGCATCAATTTGTGTGATATCCGACAGGAAACGTGAAAATTGATATTCTTTCACAGATTTCGAAGTGTATAGGGGCCTACAGTTCTGGTGAGAATGAACGCAGCCTTTATGATCAGCCATTGAACGATAATGTAGGCCACCGAACAGGTTTTGTGGAATCAACATTCTGTAACGACTGGAGGGATTTTATCGGACATGTGCAGTACGGAACGCTTATCGTGGCAGTCCGTATAATTTGTCAATTTTTGTGTTTGGCACCACAACAGTGAAAGCTGATGGATGAAATTCTACTGCACGGGAACGGTAACGAATGAATGAAATATCTTACCAAACTCTCAGGTAGGATGTGGGTTTCAGGAGTTCACCGGGTGTGACAATTTCTTTATAATGATTTGTGATAAAAGCGGGTAAAACCTAATGTCAAAATCTCCTTGAAGGTCACGGAGATGTCGATTTATTGCTGATCAGCTGATTTCCAGGACAGACGGACATTATTTCGGCTCTTTTCTCTTCGAAATTCTTGTAATTTGCTCAATACAAATAAATATTTAAATTGACTCTGAGTTTTCTGTTGGCATTATTTCAGCAATATTATGCACTAATGGGTTTTATCGAAAAAATCATAAGAAATTTAATGCTTTGGGACAAGGGGTACATACACAGCACAGTGGGATTCTTGCACTGCCTGACACCGGTGAGTGGGTGGGTTCAAAATGGCGTCTGTGGATTGACCGCCATTTTGAACCCACCCAATCACTATACAGTGGGCGAGCCTATATCTCGCACTCACTGACGCCGGTGAGTGGGTGGGTTAAAAATGGAGGACTGTACATCACGGCCATTTTGTACTCACCTGCCCACTAGACTATAAAAAGCCTATAATTTTGATATGTATTCACCAATACACCATCATGAGTTTTCGAAGACGACGCGCCCCTCTGTTTACACATCATCCGACTCGAGACCCGAGAATTGCTCAGACAGAAGAACTCAGAGAAATCGTTGCCCATGAAGAAGAAGAAGATGGAAGTCAATTGACGATCATCTCCAGTTTTCAACGAGTACTTGAAGATGAATCCACGTTAATCAACAGTACGGAAGCACTCGCACAACAATTGCAGGAAGAAGTAAGAACAGAAGAAAGTAGCCGGCTGCGAAGACTGAGTGAACAACAGGACCAAGACATACACAGAATGGAAGAAAACGACAGTGATGTGACGGAAAGTGGCGAACAAGACGAGCTGCCCTGGCTAAATTCTAATAGACCGCCCACAACAACCACGATGACACCGCCTGTCTACACTGAAAGTATAAGGACTGAACACCCTACAGCCGGACCTCCTACCATTGCCGAAACTCCCACAATTTCAGCGGTAGAAACACCACAACCCTGTCGCCACCAAGTCGAGATAATCCAACTCAATGAACAGATTATGGTCATGCAGAGAGGGCTGGATGGGATGGAAACAACCTTGAATGGAATGGAAGCGCAAATTACCATACTCAAGAAAGAACGCCGTGTCGAGAAGAAAAAAACACAATGCAGTATCTGTGCGGAGGAGGAAAGTTGGTATGCCGTGTTACCTTGTGGACATCTTTGCCTATGCAAGGATTGCTGGGTAACCCTGACGTGTCAAGGTGCGATGTGTCGATGCATTGATGCCGGCGAGTCCCATTTGAAAATAAAATGTCCGATATGCAGAAATATTCCGCGCCTAAAGTGTGTCGTATCACGCTATCAACGGCCCTTTTCAGGGCCAACCCATCTTACCGGAAGAGAAAACTTCTTTCCTAAGCACACCAACTAACACCAGAATGCCCATCATCCTTTTTCCCCAAAAAAATTTTTTTCCAAAAAATTTTTTTGAAAACAAAAATCTTCATACGTCAAGTCAACAAAATTTTATTTTCAGGTAGAGGGTCGAGTCAGGTATCATATTGAAGCTGACGTGAAATGCTTCACAATGATACTTCACTCGACCCGATTGGACCATTAGGGACGCCTCTAACCTCAAAAAAAGATTATTTTGAAGATAATTATCAACATCCGGTGAATGAAGATTTTTTATTTTAGAGGTAGTGGGTCGAGTGAGGTATCTAATGGAAGCTGACGTGAAATGCTTCACAATGATACCTCACTCGACCCGATTGCACCACAAGGGGCTGCCCTAACTCCAATAAAGGCTATTTTGATTTTTCTGCGCATGCGCGAAGTCCAAAGGCTATGAAAATAGCCTTTTTTGGAGTTAGAGGCGTCCCTAATGAACCAATCGGGTCGA
The DNA here is from genome assembly GCA_036873755.1 of Hanleya hanleyi. Taxonomy (NCBI): domain Eukaryota; kingdom Metazoa; phylum Mollusca; class Polyplacophora; order Lepidopleurida; family Hanleyidae; genus Hanleya; species Hanleya hanleyi. The sequence goes on along the minus strand of JAVTVY010016811.1, from coordinate 41,852 downwards.
GTGAGGTATTAAATTGAAGGTGACGTGAAGGAGCATCTGATAGACTGGGTATGGGCTTGAATTAGGGTAATTGTGCGCATGCGCGAAGATGATATCAAAAATATCAATCTTGAAAAATAGCCTTTTTGGAGTTAGAGGCGTCCCTAATGGACCAATCGGGTCGAGTGAGGTATCAAATTGAAGGTAACGTGAAGGAGCATCTCTTGAACTGGTGTAGGTTGAACTATAAGCATTCTGCGCATGCGCAATCTTCAAAATAGCCGTTTTTGGAGTTAGGGCAGCCCCTAGTGGTCCAATCGGGTCGAGTGAGGTATCAATGTGAAGCATTTCACGTGAGCTTCCATTTAATACTTCACTCGACGCACTACCTCTAAAATAAAAAAAATAAAAAATCTTCGTACACCCGATGTTGACATTTATCTGCAAAATAGCCTTTTTGGAGCTAGGAGAGCCCCTAGTGGCCCGATCGAGCCGAGTGAGGTATCAATGTGAAGGTGAGATGAAGGGCCATCTGATGGACTGGTGTGGGTTGAACTATCAGCATTTTGCGCATGCGCAAGAATGGAAATAGACGTTTTTGGAGCTATTTGACTATTAAAAAAAGGAAAAAAATGAACACTAAGCAAAAGTAAAAGGTTCACAAACCATACAACACAGGCAAGCTGACTGGATGACTGGCTGGCTGACTGGCTGGCTGGCTAGAGGTGAAGCAGACTAGAGGTGAAACAGGCAGGCTGGCTGGTCAGGTCAGGTAAGTCAGAGTGCTCGACAAAGTAGTGCAATTGAATACACCCCTTGCCCTAAAAATCGACTGCTTTTATACGTTTTCCCCGTGAGTGGGTGGGTTCAAAATGGCGGACCCAGAAAGTCCGCCATTTTAAACCCACCCACTCACTTCCCAGGTCAAATCAGTGCACCCGAGTGAGTGGGTGGGTTCAAAATGGCGGACTTTCAACGTCCCAGAGAAAATAAACGGCCACCATTTTGAACCCACCCACTCAATCACCCCGGTGAGTGGGTGGGTTCAAAATGGCGGACCCAGAAAGTCCGCCATTTTAAACCCACCCACTCACATCCCAGGTCAATCAGTGCAACCGAGTGAGTGGGTGGGTTCAAAATGGCGGACGTCAAACGTCCGCCATTTTAAACCCACCCACTCACATAGCACTCAATCACCCCCGTGAGTGGGTGGGTTCAAAATGGCGGACAAAGAAAGTCCGCCATTTTAAACCCACCCACTCACATCCCAGGTCAATCAGTGCAACCGAGTGAGTGGGTGGGTTCAAAATGGCGGACGTCAAACGTCCGCCATTTTAAACCCACCCACTCACATTAAAAAAAAATTAACTCACGTATGCGAACCCCCCCTATGGCAACCCAAAAATTCACTTCGCGCATGCGCAGTGAGGCGCAAAAGACTCGTTTTACTCTATGTATACTACTTATCACCATTTAAATAACTTTGTAATTCTCCCCATTTAAAACTTCAGTACTGTCGTTTCATGCACCCGGACTCAATTACATAGGGAGATGACATAATGCATTCGTGTTCAGTCACCGGGTCAATAATGCCGTTTACGCTCATAGCGGTGCGTGTGGTTTATCATACGGCAATTTCACTGGGCGAGGGATATAAGCGACACACCCACAGACCCCATGTTATTTCTTGATATGACATCACAATCTCCTGGTATCGCTTGCATACTTTTCATCCAAACGTCTAAAGGAATTATCTTTGTTCCACCGTAGTAAAAATGCAGAACGGAAAGAACCGTTCAAATGATTCCATGATCTTCCACTGGTTTTGCGGTTTATTTGGCATAGACGATCAGCGCGAGCTATTGTGCTGCTAAGCCGCGTCACCGCTATTTAGAGTTTGTAAAACTTTTCTCTTCCAAAAGAGTTCGGTTGCGTTTATTACATCTTAGCTTGCTAAGGGCATTTCACGTTCCACTTAACACTACCCTTAGCTCATTGACTTCATTCTCCGTGTATTTCACCCAATGTCAGCTTCCTCAAACATCATGTCATATGTCCGCTCTATTTAAACGAGCCAATGAAATTATCCGTATTCAAATATTTTCACCTGGGAATCTCAGACGTGAGACATGTCGATTTCACTTACGTGCTCGAGGCGCAAGATTGTGGGAGACCTAACCGAAGTTGTGCGAATTAGCTATTTTATTTCTCACTCTAATGGAGCATGCTTCTTTGTTTTTCTTGAGAAAAATCATATTACAAACTGCCTAACATATTTGAAAAAATAAAATCGGCGGCAGTTCACAGGAAAATGATATGATTTTTATTTTGTGATAGGGGCACTCGTGGCCCACCAAGGGATCATTTTAGTCGATCACTTTCTGGAGGTGTGTCTTCGTTTTATGAATCCGATTGCGCCGATGTCGGGTCTCACGGGACCAATCGGATGTGACCATTTGGGAAACGCCCGAATACACTCATATATCACCCGTTACCACATGGCTATGAGCAGAAGTTTCTACGTATGATCGTGCCATGCGTTAGGATGATGCGTTTCTTATAATATAGTACCGTATAGTATAGTGCCATTTATGACATACTTGAAATGTATAATGGCATGACTGACGAAACTGCATAAATATAAAAAAATTGTGTGATTACTTTTCGCGTAACACGTTGGGCACACTGGTTCTCTCGGTTGATCACCGAAGTTAAGCAAGGTTGAGCTCCGTCAATACTTGAATGGGTGACCGCGTGCTGTACTGGCTGGGCTGATCAGTGTCCAGGATAATAGGAACTGTGAGCACTCTCATGTTCTGGCACAAGTAGGCACCATCGTGACATGACTGAAAAAATGTTGAAAACGACGTTAAAATCTTACTCACTCACTCGCGTAACAACTCGCTCGCATAATAATGTAACAGCTCATTACATTTGTATTGACTGTGAGTGAGATTAGATTTGGAGCTTTTTGTCAAAAGCGGAAAACGGATCGAGGCCTGGTGAATGATGACATCAATGATCTTTGCCAACTCGAACACATTATGACGTCTCCCATAAAAGTAATTGAGTCCCTGTACATGACACAACAGTACTGGAGTTCTATATGGAGAGAATTACAAATTTATTTCAAGCGCGATATATTATCAATATGAGTACTGGTGGTACTACTGGAGTTCAGTTTGTTATACATGCTGCAAAAAAAAAAAATTAAGGCAGACTTAGCTGTTGATTATTAGCAAGCTGCCAAGTTGACGACTAATTAAAATGGACAGACTTTAATCGGGCTCCTATGTACTCCTGTGCAGATTGCTTGCTGTAGGCGAAAATCATATTGTTGTTCATATGTGGGAGGACAACATAAAAATCCATGATGTCATGTTTCCTCTCAGCACCTAATTGGGAAAATCCAAGATGGCTGCCACGAAAATAAACATCCAAACGATTGCATGTATTGCAATGACGACGAAATCACCTAAGCAAATATTTCTCTAGCCAATACAGCTTAGGTGACATGATAAATATAAAAGGCAATTTTTTTTTACATAAATTGACTTAATTTCGAAAATACATGGGATTGGTGGATTTAGGAGTTAATGACCGCCTTAGTGAGTATTATCGTGTAATAATTTTTCGATGTTTAGTTTTTTGATGAGGTCTAAAACTAAACATCGAAAAATTATTACACGATAATATTCACTAAGAAGGTCATTAACTCCATTCTAACATGCACAATGATAAATATTTCCTCATTTCATAAGCGGAATGACAAATTTTCTGCAAACTTGTCCCGTTTTGATGCGAGAATTTCGTGACTGATTTGCAGGCCATGCTCGCCTGCAGCTGTGTGAACTCCGCCCACTGCGCAGTGAATGAACCAATCGTCGCTCAGCTTTGTAGCACTGCGTCACAAGAATGAGACGTCACCAGTTCGGCACGTGAATGAAACAGATCACAACAAACAAATGAAGATTATCGTGTGATAATCTTCGTATGTTTTGAGGTCTGGACCAATCAGCGCACGGCTATAACGTGGAGCATGTTAGAATTGAAGGTAACACCTTCACAATAACGAATGAATTATTGACACTTGACTAAGCAGACGATGTTTTAGGGACAAAATGCAAGATGCTGTTCAATAGCTTTTGATATGAATCACACAATCTTGAAAATACGAATTGGTTTCTACACCGTATAGCCGAAAGGATGAAGAGGCTACAGCGGAGTCGTCCATCTAGAAAAAGATTAGAAACTTCTTTAGCTTCCACACTTGTGAAGCCAAGAAATAATTACTTTAATTTGAACAACTTGAACCAAAATGATATTGCGATGCCAGAATCATATTTTAGATATATTTAAAAATCCATAGCAATTTCAAACGTGCGTTGACGCTCTTTCACGTCGCATTTGCCTATGAGTGTTTAACATATTTTTTTTCTATACGAAACACAGAATTTTGTGCGGAATTAAAGAAATTAACTTTTGGCTTTACAAATGTACCAGCTAAAGGAGTTTCGCTTACGTATAAACTTAACTGTTCCTGGTTTCTCACTAATAGTAAAGCGGAAACGGTTATGAGCAGTTGAATGTGATAATTACTACAAAGTAACATAACCGTACCTGTGAATCCTGAAATATCCATTGTCGTCTCGAACGTTGGAAAAGTTCACTTAATCTAAAACCACACCCCGAGACTCTTATACCATAGCAGTTTTCTTGGACCATTGTGTGGATGTCACGAGGAATCTAAGAATATCATCATCGGTGAATGTCAGTCTCGCACACAAACTGTCAAGGCCAAGTAGATGCTTTAATACAACTATTTCTATACATGTATGATTCGGCAGATTTATTAAGATATCATGGCTTTAAATAAATTGTATGTGTTAGTCTGCATCGGTCATATGCTTCAAGTTCAATGGCAAAGTGCAAGAATCAAACCAATTAGTCAAACTAATGTACACGCCCTGAATTCCATCTTCTTGGTGAGCCAAAGGCGAAACTTTGACCGTCTTACATAGCAGACCGCGTTCCGCCCACTTTGAGTGTTTTTCATATTTCCTTGGCTTGTTAGATATTTATTTGATGACAGATGAATAAGTGTATTTTCAAATAATTATGAAAATTACTAAATATAATTATTGTTTCTTCAAATCGATTTTTTCTACATGTATCTTTTTATCCATTTTCATAATTTATTGAAAATGTACGCATTCATCTACCACAAAATATCTCACAAGCCAGAAACTGTATTGTTTTCGAATCTGTTGTCAAGATAAACAAGTGATCTGATTGGTCAGCAAACACATGATGTTGCTTTGCTGATAAGCTGAAATATACATTCGCATTTCCCATGAACACGATTCATTCCCATGTGTTCCAGGGGTGTTCAGTATGGAGATACCCCTGGCTTTAGCAAGGATGTGAATTCCATAAAAGAATCGAAGACTTAGTGACTCAACACAAGTCTCCTATACATGCAATGTTTCCTGCACAAATAACGCTCGATCTTTGGACTACAAGCTAACAAGTATTCCGGCCATGACTAAATATCATTTCTCATGGACCAGTGTGGTCCACTGATTAGTCTCTATCTGTTTAATATTCACTGCGAAAAAATGTATTGAAGCCATTTTAGGACCAGAACTGTGTTGAAAAATAACACAAATTGTGTTAGAATCAACATGATTTTGTGTTGAACTCAACAAGATCTTGTGTTGATATATGGAGTTCAACACAAAACCATGTTGATTTCAACACAACACATTTTGTGTTGAAGCCATTTTAGCACAAAATTGTGTTAAAACAACACAATTGTTTTCTCAGTGTACATGTGGCTCCTTGGACAATAAAAATGATCAAAAATTTTAATTCAAAGAAATGGGATGTCAAATCCTTTTTTCCACATCGTTGATCGAATAAGAACCTTCCAATATGATGTCAGATCCGACATTCCGTACGTAACTCTGGTTCCCAGTTCTATATACTCTCGTTCCCAGTTCTATATACTCTCGTTCCCAGTTCTATTGAAACGTTTCGTGGGAAATGGACGTTTCAGATCCACAAGAGAGTGCGCAAGGTCCACAAGACAAACTGTCAGGCTACCGTGAACGCACTCGTGCACTGATCTTGGCCAACGAGGGAGTTCGATTCAACCTGTCACCTTGTCTGGATCGAGGAGGTTGGAAAGGAAGACCTGTAATGACAACCAAAGCAAATTAATACAATACGGACATATAATTCTACGAGCAGGTATACAGGATTTAGATCGCGGTAGCGTACAATCCCTGAAAAGAAGATCCCTGATCTATGAATTGGATTTACCTGTATTCTTATAGTTATCTTTAACCGAAGTTCAATATAATAGATATGTTCAATATAGATATATTCAAATTATATAGCCCTAGCTATATCGCGATCAAGCCTGGTCACAGCCACAGCCTGGTCACGACCGGTTCCTTCGTGGTTGGGTCCAGCTTCTATCTTCCTTCCCCAGGTCTTCGTCCACTCCCGTATGGATGGACTTTACGTCGTGTCTCGTCTTACACGACCTGACCACTCCGTGGTTAAATCCGGCGTCTGTCTTCCTTGCCCCGGTCTTCTTCACTCGGGCTGTATGGACTTCTCGTCGTCGTCGTGTCTCGTCTTACACGACCTAGCCCTTCCAAGCGCTGGTAACTGTCAATGGATGCGGACGGCCTGGGCACGACAGTACTATCACAGTACAAAGGCTTCTACGGCACCGGCCCGTCTCTCTGTAACACCGCAGGACTAATCAACTGCACGGCTCACCACAGCAGCAGACGGCACGCCTCGTAGGAATAAACCCCCAGGCTTCAGCGACCTCGCTCACGGCGACTCACTCCGCGGCCCGGCTCCAAGGACGAATCATCAAGGCTAGAGTTCAAGGCTACACGGTCCACATAGGATCGGACATCGATAACACACGATGGATGGGTAGGCACCTGGTCTAGGACTCCTCCTCTTCCACTACTGTATGGACATCCCCAATAGATGGTCACCTGGTCTAGGAACCCTCTTCTCCCACTACTGTATGGTCATCCGCAATAGGTGGGCATCTGGTCAAGGATTTCCCCTTTATATACTACTGTATGGGACAGTATTAATATATGATTGGCCGTGAATTATATAACGTATGTACATGCGTGTGAGAGACTATATGCTTATGAATGGGTAATCGTTTATGGTACGATTATTTGGGTAGGTGTATATATATCAAGCTCTGTAGCTTGTGAGTGTTAGCGTGAACGTATTTCAACCTGACAGTTGTGTGTTTAAGTACGTGTGTGCATGAATAATTGTTTATGTAGGATTTGTGATTGATTGGCTTAGCTGTACCCTCTTCACAGAGACGAGCATCTCCTACCGGCTACAGCTATATCGATACCATTGACCACAGTGCCGTACCCGCACGTCTGTGCAATACGGACGAGACAGGTAGAGATGAAGTTAAGGTACGGTACAGCCACGCTGTCAACACTAACGCCGTTAGTTAGTACCCAGAGCTAAACCTGCACGTCTGTGCGATACGGACGAGTCAGGTAAAGTTAGGAATAACCGTTAACGAAAAGTGTCTATACTCCAATTTCCCAGTGCTGTACCCGCACAACTGTACAATACGGTTGAGTCAGGTAGAGATGAGATTAGAGTAAACGCAGCCCGGACGTATGAATGTAAGTGTGTGTAAATGTATGCTATGAAATTCGGCGGCGGCTCTTCTCCAATTCGGCGGCCTGGTCACGGCCCTTCTCCGGCCCGGCGGCAGCAATGTATAAGATTTCTTCTCCCCTGTAAATTTCTGCGTCCTCTCGCCTCGGAGTTTCTGGTGGTCTCCTTCGTTTCAGCGGGAGTCTGTCTGATATAGGCGTACCGCTCTTCTGAGGATAAAGGTAGAAACAGAAGTCAACGATGCCAGCGCCCTCTTTATTGTCATTTTACCACAATCCCCGATCAGTTTATCTGGACTTCGTTGGGAAGATATGGCTATGGAGGAACAAACCATAATTCATAACGGACGTAACTGGTAAATCTCAGCTTCCAACTCTCTCTAGTTAATTCATACGGCGACCGTAGATTTCACTGTCCTACATTTGCATATTCTCTAATGTTGACTTCCGGATTCCTGACTGACGCCATCTACAGCGAAGCAAGCGAGCTTCACCAGGGTTCCTTTCGCCGTCTCAACTGATCGTTTGAGATAACTTCACCGGGATTTCGAGGCATTGTCTGTCTCCCGGATTATTGTAGTTCATTCTAAGAAAATAACAGCGTTGAATTCCATCAGGTAAGTGAACCGCACACGTAAACACAATGTCACTTTCGATTTCACAGTAGTCACGTGTCAAAACACCAGCAGTGATTTATTAAAGGGGAACCCAAGGGGTCGCTTGCATTCTGCACTTTCGTTACACTACCCCCGCCTTCGAAGAACATGACGCCCTCGTCATGGCTCGGCCAGTTCATCACGAAAAGTTGATCAACAGCATAAAGTCCAATCACGGCAAATCACAGTCTTAGGAGTGAGGTATACCAATTTTTTTTCCTCGCTGTAGATTCCAGCAGTCCATCCTGGAGTCTCAGGAGTCTGTCTGACTCCATCCAAGTAGAATAAATACAGGGATCACACAGAGCCAGTTCGACACTTTTACCGGATTTTGGAAGTCCGCCTGTCCTCCTCAGGTATTTCACAATTGTTGGCAGTATCTCCGCCAATCAGTCCTGTGTTAATATGGACAGGAATATCAATGCAGCCAATTACGGCTAATCATTGCTAGCACGACATTAGGTCCGTTGCATTAGGCATCTAGTCGCTCGGCGACACAAAGGGATTCCTGTCATCAGGACAGGGCCTCATCGTATGTTCCTCCTCCCACTCCCACTGGTCATACACCTTGCGCTCCTCCACACCTGGACGGTTACGGACCGTGTCCACATAGAACCGCATCCGGCGTACCCTCTGTCGATGGGGAGGAGCGGGAGTCGGGATCCTCGGTCTGGATGCAGGCCGCGCTGACAGAGGCTGAGTGCGTTCTGGCTTTCTCAGCCGGAAGAACATAGTCTCCTCATCGTCTGACTTGTCCACTTCAGCCACCTCCCGATCCGTAGTGTCTGGCCCAGAAGTCCCTGCCCCGGAAGCAACACCTTCAGATGCGAGGCTCGCCGGCCTATCACTCAGTAGGACCTCAGCCACCGGGTCTGCTGGCACAGGTAGCAAGATGGCTTCATCAGGAGCCGGCCGCAGGTCTTCCTCTACCGATGGGATCACAATAGGTTGTGATGGTGGGTCGATCACGGTCACTCGTGGCACTGCACTCCCTGTGCTTGGTACTACTTTTACAGCGGATGCCAGACGTAGAGATGCCTGGCCGGCTGTGGTCGTCTCGTTCTCTACAGCGTCCCTCCGCTGGATTGGGGTTCCCGGTAGTCTGGGCTCCGGTAAAGGGCGGTTATCCTCCCATGCATGGACATTCCTGATGTGGTCCCTCATGTGCTTCCGAGCTCCGTAGTCCCTATCACAGAAGGGACAGAGCACGTCGCCTGTGGTCACCACGGTCCCGCTCGTCCTCATTCCGACGTGGGCTTCGGCTGCGTTTGCTACTCATCTTCTGCAACGAAAAAGAAGAATTCGAGTTAGGCATTTTACGTTGGCCAGTAGAACGACAGCCAGGTCGAACCCGGGAAGCGAGGACCTCTATCTCCTCCCTAAGCTTACAGTACCCTAACTCTACTTCCACCCCCCGGTGTGGTGTCCTGCCCATCCACCGAGCAGTCATGACGAAGTCGCGGTATCGTGCAGGTCGCTTAGAGATTCGTCCTCTGGCCGTAGGTGTGGAAATATGGCCCCTGGTGTGGCCAGCGGTTCAATTTCCCCTTCGGACGACACGGGACTATCTGGTCTCCACGTCGTCGGGGAGGCCCTTTGCTCCTCCAGAGGGGCTCTCTCCACTTCAACAGCCGATGAATCTGGACGATCGGACGGTAATCCAACCTCGTATTCGTCCAATCTCCAAGGACGCCGGGTTCTCCGTCCACTTCTCGTCTGCCGAGGTGCTGGAGATCTTACTGCAGCTGGGTGCTCCACTGGGTATGGAAAGACCATCGCGGGCTCCGAGTCGTTCTCAGACTCGACATCACCATCATTCTCTGTAGACTCAGTGGTCACACTATCCGACATCTCTCTGGAGTAGAAGGGCTTAAGAAGATCATGATGGACTACACGGAGGCCACCAGCCTCGTTGGCGATGCGATATGTCACATCCGTAAGGGCCACCTTCACAATAAAAGGTCCTCCCAACGGTCTCGTAGTTTCCGGATCTCTCCACGCGTAGTGGCGGAAATATAGAGATAACCCTGATCACCAGGCTTGTATTTGTGAGGAAAAGCTCTCGTATCGTAGATACGTTTCTGCCGCCTCAAGCTCTTCCCCGTAGTCTCCCGCGCAAATTCGCGTATTTCGGCCATCTCATCCCGGAGGTCTTCGACCCACTGTGTCGGCTCTACCTGCTGCTTTGGGACAAGTCCGACGGCAAGGCGATTTCCCTCCCAAACACCATCATGTTTGGGGAATATCCCGTTGTCTCATGAACGGTGGCACGGTATGACATCAGCACCAATGGGATGTGAAGATCCCAGTCGTCCGGGTGACGGTCAATGCTGGCATGCAACATCTGGGCTAAGGTCCGGTTAAACCTTTCAATCACGCCGTTCGACTGGGGGTGATAAGGTGTAGTTCTTGTCTTCCTCATCCCGAGTATGCGGCACATCCCCCAGAATACTCTACTTTCAAACTGACGTCCCTGATCAGAGTGGATAGCCATTGGTACGCCAAATCTGGTCACGAAGTGGTCTACGACAGCTTGGGCAACCGTCGTGGCTTCCTGATTGGGTAAGGCCACAGCTTCCACCCAACGAGTGAAATAGTCTCCAATGACGACTACGTATCGGTTTCCCCGACAGGTCTCTGTCAATGGCCCGAGAATATCAACAGCCGCTCTATGTCCTGGACTTCCAGTCATCTGACCGCGATGAGGACCTCTGGGCTTCCGTCCCGCCAACTTCCTGCGGTTACACACGTCGCAACTCCAGCACCATTGCCGAACATCGGTCTGTAGACCAGGCCACATGTAAGCTTGCCTCACTTTTGTCAAGGTTTTTCTCACTCCAAGGTGACCACCGGTTACACTGTCATGACACTCCTTCAACACTTTCCGTCTGAGGGAGAGAGCGACCACCAGCAGCCGTCGTTTCACTTCTCCCCGAGCATTCACCCATCTTCTCACAAGCAAGGATCCGTTCATCTCCGGTAGATCAAAGGCACCCCACAGGGTTTTAGTTACTGGCCCATATTGACTGATGCCCTCTCTGGCTGGTCGACTGTCTTTCTACACCCACTCCATAACAGGCTGCAAGTCGTAGACTCCGAGGGCCTGTATCCAGCGAACCAACTGTCCCTCCGGCTCTTTAAATCGCATTAACCACCTCAGGGACCCATGGTCAGTGCACAGCAGAAATTTTCGGCCGAACAGATAATGCCGGAAGTACTTTACAAAGTACACAACAGCCAGAAGTTCCCGTCACACAGTAGGCACGTTCGGTTTTGGACAACACCCTGCTGGCATAGGCTACGACCCTTTCTTCTCCGTTGATCTCCTGGGACAACACGGCCCCAATGCCGAAATTGCTGGCATCTGTGTCCAGGATAAAGGGCTGTGGGAAATCCGGCATCATCAACATAGGTGCGGTCGTCAGCTTCTGTCTCAGGTGGTCAAATTCCGTCTGGGCTGCATCATCTCACAGAAATACCGCCTTTTTCTCCGTCAATCGATGTAGAGGGGCTGCTACAGTCGCAAAGTCTCGTATAAAACGCCGATAGTACCCACACAGGCCGAGAAAACTTCTGACCTCCGTCTGGGAGACAGGCGTTGGCCAATCTCGTACAGCCCGGATCTTTTCCGGATCGGTACCAATCCCATCTTGTGTCACTACATGACCAAGGTAGAGGACTTGTCGTTTCTCGATGACACATTTCGAGGGCTTCAGTTTAAGGCCGTGTTGTTGCAGTCTCTGGAAGACTTCCTCCAGTCGTTGGATCATCTCCTCGAAGGTACCTCCACAAACTATTATGTCGTTGAGATACACCAAGCACGTCTCGTAATGGAGACCTGCCAAAACGGCCTCCATTAATCGCTCAAAGGTTCCTGGAGCGTTACAAAGCCCAAATGGCGTGGCCCGGAATTGGTACAGGCCCGTCGAGTGGCAAAGGCGGTTTTACATCTGTCTTCCGTGGCCATCTCGACCTGCCAGTACCCTGACATCAGGTCGAGCGTACTCCACCAGCAGGCACCAGAGAGAGAATCCAGGGACTCGTCGATTCTCGGCAGGGGGTAGGCATCTTTCTCCGTCACTTTGTTAAGGGCCCTGTAGTCGACACAGAATCGCATTTTCCCATCATTCTTCCGTACTAGGACGACCGGTGCAGACCAAGGCCCATTGGATGGCTCGATGACTCCCCGCTTCAGCATGTCTTCAACCTGATCATCTATTATTTCACGAGCATGAAGGGGTGGACATCGTGGAGGAATCCGGATCGGGGGCGCATTCCCTGTCTTGATGTGATGTTGCACCATCGTTGTTCGCCCTAAATCAGTCATCCTTGGCGAACAAATGGGTGAAGCGAGTCATGAGGTCCTCTACAGCCAAAGCTCGCTCGACTTCTAATCCCTCACTGAACTGTTGTACTAAGGCTCGTAAATGCTGCAGACATCTTGGGGTTGGCACCGTTGCTTCACCAGAGGCTGGATTATTCTGGATCAGAGGCTCCGCAGTAAGTGGAGCTGAATTATCCACTACCTCCACTTCAGTCAGACTACCACACAGGTTGCCGGCTTGTACTATGGCAGGGACAGTGGACAAGTTAAGGAACCGTAGGGTAACTTCATGGTCACGGTCAACTTCGGCCAGGGTTCTGGCTACCATGGTTCCCGTCTTCTGTGTGAACTCATATTTTCCACCATTCCGACTTCCCCCGGTAGAGCTCCTCGGACTGTCCCCGTCACCACTGCCTCAGCTCCAGCTGGGATAGTAAAAGTCTCCGTTACAGACACCCTATGGCATTCGTGGCTCCCCACGACTTCACACTCAATCGGCCGCCATACTTCACCCGGTGCTTCTCCGTATCAATCGCAGTACAGTGGGTACTCAGGAAATCATAACCAAGGAGGGCATCTACTGTCAGTGTTCCAACAATCATCGTCTGAGTCCGGGTAGTCCCATCTATAGTTATCTTAAAGTCTGCTTCACCTTCTAGTGGCATAGTTGTACCATCGGCCATACGAATGGATGCAAACGAGGGACTTTTCAATGCCGGCCTAAGTCGGGGACTCAGCTGGTTGTACACCCGCACGTTCAGAAGAGAAACCGATGCACCAGTGTCAACACAGCACCACAATCCTACGGATCCCATCTTGGCCTGGAGATACAATCCGGCCTCACCAGAGTTATTCACCGTAGGAGGTTTCGGTGGAGGTTTCGGCTGTCCTGGGGGTTGATAATCATCCGGCCTGCGCAACTCTGGACAATTCGCACGGTAGAGCCCGTCTTTTCCGCATGACCAGCATCATGATGTTCGATCATGGCCGCCGTATGGCTGTTGACGGTCACGTCTATGTCCCCATCTTGACTGGTATCGTCGTTGCCGTTGAGGTCTTTGTGGTTCACTGTTTCGCTGAATCGTCTCCTTTAACATCTTGTTTTATTCTCTCAACCGTTGATTCTCCGTTTCGTCGTCTTCGGTGGATGCGGCTGCTCTGTCTTCCATCTCCGGGGCAGTTGTCTTAGCTGTCGGCCAGTGTTTCCGTCGCTGGGAGATCTTGAATGCTTCCAGCTCTACGGCCGCATGTACCGCCGCATCCAAAGGCTTAGGTCTTGTCTGTCAGACTTGAAACCTCAGCTCATCACCGATGGCGTCCAGAAACTGATCCTTGGCGAGAGTATCTTGAATGTCGTCTCCGGCATCAGGACAGCCAGCTGTGTCAGGCGGATCAATGCCTGAGCCAGGCCCGGAAGATCTTCATCTCTCTCACGGTGTCTAGACTTCAGCTGCGACTTGTACAGGTCCATCTGATTCGGAGGGAAAAAGCGTTTCTCCAAGGCTTCCTTTAAGCGGTCGAAGTCGGTACTCCCCGGCGTAGACTTAAGGCTGGTTAGTACTTGCTGTGCTGACCCTCGTCAAGCGACAGCCAGGTATTGGCCCTGTTGCTGGCACGTCCACCCATTTATAACGGCGCAATGACCGAAGTGAGTCAAATAGTATCGCCACGGCGTAGTACCGTCGTTGGTAGCGGCCTACACCAGCGTCGTCTTCGGCCATCTAGGTTCCCCCATGGGCGTTGACGTCTGTAATGGCTGATCCCATGTAACTGAAGGTGGTTCATCCCGGTTCATTCTTGGCGGTGACTCATCTCGCCTCGGTCGCATCCCAGTTTCAGATTCAGCATGTCCCCGTTGTGCCGTCTCTGCGGCTCGGCGCCCTCTTTCCAGTCCTGCCGGACTAGAATGACTGTAATCTTCAACATTCGGTTGAGTCCTCTCGTCACTGGAACTTTGATTTCTCAGCATCGTGGACATCTGTCCCATCATGGCGGTCACCGCTGTGCATAATGCGTTTGAGACATTACGCTGGTCTTCTACCTCTCGTCTCAGGTCAACCTCGGGCTGTTCATCTACTGGCTCACGCCCCCTCAGTCGATCTTCGGTAGACGTCTCCGCTGAATGTCGTGGCGTCAGGTCGGCCGGTGGTGCCAACAGCACCGATCCCAGTTCCAGCGTGAACAAGTCAAGAAAATTTTCATAACCCAGCGTTGCTGTGGTTGATCGTCCGGAAGCCACGCCTCTTCCCATCTCACCTCGTTCCCGTGGACTCGGCGTCGTGGAGAATTTCCGTCGGGCTTCTCTTCCGTCAGGTGGTTGGCCCATGGCTCCCGATCGTCGTAACTCGGCGCCGAAATCTCCAGTTATATTCATGGTTGTCTGGTCCGGATCCATTCTATCCGCCAGCCTTGGTCTCCTTTCCTTCGTCTCCCAGGTATTGGCCATCCCACCGCTGCCACCAGTTGCAACGTTTCGTGGGAAATGGATGTTTCAGATCCACAAGAGAGTGCGCAAGGTCCACGAGACAAACTGTCAGGCTACCGTGAACGCATTCGTGCACTGATCTTGGCCAACGAGGGAGTTCGATTCAACCTGTCACCTTGCCTGGATCGAGGAGGTTGGAAAGGAAGACCTGTAATTACAATCAAAGCAAATTAATACAATACTGACATATAATTCTATGAGCAGGTATACAGGATTTAGATCGTGGTAGCGTACAATCCCTGAAAAGAAGATCCCTGATCTATGAATTGAATTTACCTGTATTCTTATAGTTATCTTTAACCGAAGTTCAATATAATAGATAGATATATTCAAATTATATAGCCCTAGCTATATCGCGATCAGGCCTGGTCACAGCCACAGTCTGGTCACGACCGGTTCCTTCGTGGTTGGGTCCAGCTTCTATCTTCCTTCCCCAGGTCTTCGTCCACTCCCGTATGGATGGACTTTACGTCGTGTCTCGCCTCACTCCGCGGCCCGGCTCCAAGGACGAATCATCAAGGCTAGAGTTCAAAGCTACACGGTCCACATAGGATCGGCTATCGATAACACACGATGGATGGGTAGGCACCTTGTCTAGGACTCCTCCTCTCCCACTACTGTATGGACATCCCCAATAGATGGTCACCTGGTCAAGGATTCCCCCTTTATATACTACTGTATGGGACATACAGTATTAATATATGATTGGCCGTGAATTATATAACGTTTGTACAGGGGTGTGAGAGACTATATGCTTATGGGGGTGTGAATGGATAATCGTTTATGGTACGAATTTTTGGGTATGTGTATATACATCAAGCTCTGTAGCTTGTGAGTGTTAGCGTGAATGTATTTCAACCTGACGGTTGTGTGTTTAAGTACGTGTGTGCATGAATAATTGTTTATGTAGGATTTGTGATTGATTTGGTTTAGCTGTACCTTCTTCACAGAGACGAGCATCTCCTACCGGCTACAGCTATATCGATACCATTAACCACAGTGCCGTACGCGCACGTCTGTGCAATACGGACGAGACAGGTAGAGATGAAGTTAAGGTACGGTATGGCCACGCTGTCAACACTAACGCCGTTAGTTAGTACCCAGAGCTAAACCTGCACGTCTGTGCGATAGGGACGAGTCAGGTAGAGTTAGGAATAACAGTTAACGATAAGTGTCTATACTCCAATTTCTCAGTGCTGTACCCGCACAACTGTACAATACGGGTGAGTCAGGTAGAGATGAGATTAGAGTTAACGCAGCCCGGACGTATGAATGTAAGTGTGTGTAAATGTATGCCATGAAATTCGGCGGCGGCTCTTCTCCAATTCGGCGGCCTGGTCACGGCCCTTCTCCGGCCCGGCGGCAGCAATGTATAAAATTTCTTCTCCCCTGTAAATTTCTGCGTCCTCTCGCCTCGGAGTTTCTGGTGGTCTCCCTCGTTTCAGCGGGAGTCTGTCTTATATAGGCGTACCGCTCTTCTGTGGATAAAGGTAGAAACAGAAGTCAACGATGCCAGCGCCCTCTTTATTGTCATTTTACCACAATCCCCGATCAGTTTATCTGGACTTCGTTGGGAAAATATGGCTATGGAGGAACAATTACAAGCGTCTGGTCCGTCATTCATAATCCAGCCGTCGTCCATTAGAGAATATCCGCGTTCATAATCCAACCATAATTCATAACGGACGTAACTGGTAAATCTCAGCTTCCAACTCTCTCTAGTTAATTCATACGACGACCGCAAAGTTCACTGTCCTACATTTGCATATTCTCTAATGTTGACTTCCGGATTCCTGACTGACGTCATCTACAGCGAAGCAAGCGAGCTTCACCAGGGTTCCTTTCGCCGTCACAACTGATCGTTTGAGATAACTTCACCGGGATTTCGAGGCATTGTCTGCCTCCCGGATTATTGTAGTTCATTCTAGGAAAATTACAGCGTTGAATTCCATCAGGTAAGTGAACCGCACACGTAAACACAATGTCACTTTCGATTTCACAGTAGTCACGTGTCAAAACACCAGCAGTGATTTATTAAAGGGGAAGCCAAGGGGTCGCTTGCATTCTGCACTTTCGTTACACTATATACTCTCGTTCTCAGTTCTATATACTCTCGTTCCCAGTTCTATATTGTATGATCAGGCAGATATCCATGGCTAAATGCTTCCCGAACTGTCAATGGTACTCCGCTAATATTTTGAGGAGTTATTCTTAAATTTAAATTCCATCAAATATATACACATGTCATATAGTGTGCAACTATCTGCTTACCCTTCAAAGAATCGTAAATTGTACGGTCAGTGTTTACTATGGAAGACGATATGAATACAATAGGTTCAGAACGAGTGGACGCGAGAATGCAAGAACGAAAGAATGCGCGGACGAGAACGCGAGAATGCGGGGAGATAACGCGCGAATGCGATGCGAGAACGCGAGATCAATTTCGTCCTCGCATTCTCGCATCCTCGCATTCTAGCGCTCTTGCATTCTCGCATTCTATGGTCGCTATCGTCTTCCATATAAAATTGAGAACAGTTTTCGATTTCTAAACTTGAACCGCCATTTGATAGACAGGCTTGTTAAAAAATACCTCTTCATCTGCCTATTATACTAAAATTGTATCTGTATAAGATTATTTCTTCGCAGAATAGCTCCGGTCAGCATCCATGTCTTTTATCGAGCGTAGATGATATGGAAGCTCCAAATGACCAGTTTGCAAGACACAACAATCAAACGGACAAACGAACAGAAACACTTATTAGCTGATTTGGAAGACAGCTCAAGATAATATAATCATGATAATCTGTCTGGTCATCTAGCATTTATGTATAACCTCTATCTTGAAGTGCCATGACCTTAAATGGTGTTGGTTTCCACCTGTTGTTTCCCACACTGGATCGAGACGAGAGCTAGTAGATCGCTGTTTTCCTTTCAGAATGCGGTTCTTTTTGGCCATTTTGGTTTTGGTTCCTGTAGTTTTATCTTCCCGAGTACGGTACGATGGGTAAGTATATCTGCAAACGAAAGACAATACAAAACAACGAATTGACAATCTCGCAAATGTTTTCTCAAAATGTTGTAATAATTTGCATATTAGTTTGCCTTATTCGCGGACGATCCCATCTCAATTTTACCATCTGGTGATAGTAACCTAGTCAGCAGATTTAAGGGGGTTCATGACATTTTGTGGCGGTCCACTAATTTTCATATTGACAGCAAAAATCATGGGTTAGCACACTTTAAACAAAGAATCACACATGTAGAAGTCTTACTACTTTATCATCTTATTTTCTATTGTTGTACAGTGACATATTTTTCTCATTTCTCATCCGCGACCTTCATTTCATATATGACGAAATAATATTGTTGTTTATGTTTAGTTTAGAATGTTTTTATGTATTGGCATCTATTCGCAAAGCGATGCCCTGTGATGATTCTTGTTAACAGGTTGGAAAAAAAATTAAGGTCGCTTTTGTAATTCTATCAATTTCTTTCAATTGTTATACTTTACAAGTCATGAAGTCTGGAACCTTGTCCCAAGAACTCACGCACAGTTAGACTTTCTTAACGATCTCAACCAACATGCCAGAGAACACCAGGTAAGATTATCATGCATGCCAGGGTACCTCGAATAATTCACATTTGAGAACACGCATGAAGGTTCCAGCATTCCTATGGAATATACATGGCATCAATGCTTTAACATGGTATTTGGCCTATATGTGACATCATCTTAGTACCATATATATGACGTCACAAAAGTCCACACAGCATCACTTCGTATATGTGACATCACAGAAGTATACGTGGCATCAGTATGGTATATTGAGTATCACAGTAGACTGGATCCAGCCCCTGTTTCATATTGTATTTTAAACGGGAAACAAGAGGAAGTAACTCTGCCTATTAAGAAATGCTTTAAAAACAATTTTTTTTTCATTCTCTTTATTTATTTATCAAACGAATATATTTATTAAAGATCATTTTATTATTATTAAATAGTACATATGAAATAGAGACTCGTCCAGTCTAGTATCACAGCCGTGTGTGTGATATTATGGCATCACAGAAGTGCTGTCACAACAGTATGTGTGGCAAAGCAGAGTTTTTATTCGACATCACCACAGTATGGGACACCACTGCATTATATGTGACATCACATCAGAATAAATGCCATTGTTTCAGCATATGTGACCGGCGCAGTATACGTGGTTGTATATGTGAGACGATTGCATTATATGTGCTTTCACTACAGTATACGTGATGTCAGTGCCCCAATATGCAACATGTCAACATAAATGGCGCCACGGAAGTATTAGTAGGCCAGCCAAGAGATGAAAAAACACTTTTGATGACATCGCGTGTTAAAAGCAATCATCCATGCTTAATCAACTCTACATGTTGTGGGGATTGAGATGTGACCGGATGACATTCTCGCTTTTGACCTTAAAGGTCATTGTTAGGCCAAATAGGTCACGTGGGTTCAAATCAGGATATTTTATCAAACTTTTCGTGAAAGCTTAGTAATTGAAGATTGAAGCTGGCTCAATCTTTAACACTTGATATTTTATTCAAGTGGGCTCATTTTGAAAATATTTGCATAATCAATGGTACAAATGATCATGGGAAAATTCAATATGGCGCCCCGTAAATGTCATCCAAAACTTACTCTGAAGTATTCAAAGTTGCCCATACATGTAACTATTAATTGTAACTATTTAAAAGGGCGAGTCCTAACTGTTAAACAAGGCGAACTTCCAACTTTATATCTGAACACACTTGGCCATTGTGGATCCTTATCCATCAGATTGAAATCATCAGAAATTCAAAGTGGCGGTCATATGTAATATATGTATTTCCGTTATCATTTACTGTGCGTATGCATATCTGACAGCAAGGCTGCGGGAACGACATTCCCGAAGTGGAAGCTAGCCGGCTTCATTTGAGCATGTGCCTGTGCTAACAGGGTCGGAAATCTGTTCTTTTTACTAGTTCCGAAACCAGAAAAGAGCTCTGGAAAGTAGATATTAAGGCATTTGTGGGTAGAATTTGGTATAATGGTTTTTTTTTACATAATTTGGACCTGCTGATTCTGAAAATGGCGTATGCCAAGCTGTATATGTGCATTTGACCCCCAAAATGACAAAAATATAATGGCCGCCTATTTCACCAGAAATCTCTTTAATTTGTGACATTGCTGGGATAGAATGGCGGAGACATTTTCTGGGAATTAAAGCACCAAGAAATCTAATAGTCTTGTATTTTCGAGTCGTTGGAGTGAATTGGATATATCCAGCTCATTTTCCAATATGGCTGTCATATATATCCACTAAATATTGTATTTACTGATCCACCAGGAAATATGAGGCTGATACATACTGCAACATTAATAGTACAGGTGGCAACATTTATAGTTAATTAGACCACACATAAAACCTAAAATAATAAGCTAGGACGGTCTCTAGTTGCTGACATTAAACCTACCAGGCCTGGTGAGAGAGGGGACAGCTGCTGGTGTGACCCTTCCTCCATTAGAAACTTATCCCTTATTTACATTGTAATGAACTTCACATAACCCTAGGTGTAACGGTTCACATGGATTTGAAATGGTGGCCATGAGAGAGGTCTTATGAAATTTGGTTCATCGTTAATTTAGTCCTATATGGAACATTTTTCTTATCTCAAACAACATGCAATTTCTTTGATCCTAAACATGTTACTAATTCGCATACCGGTAACGGTTTTTATTTTTAATTGTTGAAACATATAAGGCCTCTTGCCCCAAGAATTCAAAATTATACCCCTCCCTTCATCTATCACTCACGACACGTAATTGCAAGCTGCTATTTGGGTAAACCTTAAAGTGCTTTTGCAATCTTCTACAATATTCACACATTCGCCTGCAGATTTCCTAGAACTGGTACATGGCAGAAAAATTTAGTCATAGTACGGTGGCATCAGGTCTAATAGGTGTGGCATCGCTTACATCTCACATGCACGATTTCAAGTTAACAGAGCTATGGTATCATCTTCGATCCATGAATCGAATAGCGCTTGAGTCGGTGATAGGGGGTGTGTGGTCGCGCCATTCTGGGCATCCATCCAAAAACTAAGCATGACTCATGATTGCACACCTGGATGTTGGTTGGTGTGGTCACCTCATGAATAATTAAACAAATGAGTTATTCTCCGTTATAGTAATTTCTACTGATGCAACGAGAGCTTGTCAGAGCCGTCAAGCATTTAATGGTACCAGAAGCCACATCGAGGACTTTGTTGGTGGTTACCAGACTGACAATTCAATCTGTCTTTAGCTACCAGCTGGTAAACCCAATCGTTTCGATGGAGTGACTATATGCATCTCTTCATGGCAAACTTCGCTGTATAATGTTAAATTCTATGATCCTGGTTGAAAATTTTGCTTCCGTCAATGATGAAATCATCCAGCAACTACCATATGTACTTGTCTGATCATCAAATTCTGTTCAACTCTTCTGACAAATATTAAGCTAAGGTCTCCTTGGTATGGTTACAAACCAGTTCTTGATAAGGGGTAATTATCCTGACCATCTGAATGCAAACAGGGACACCTGGTCAAGGGTAATATTCCTGACCATCTGACTACAAACAGTTAGGGACATCTGGTAAAGGTAATTATCCTGACCATCTGACTACGACAGGGGTACCCATCCCCCTCCATTTTTATGGAATGTTGTTCATATGTTCCAAAAAAGAATATCTAAACCACTGTATCTTGCATCTGGCTGGTAGACAAGCTGCTTGTACAAGAGCAATACCATATATGTTAACAAATGTTTCTGTGTGTAGCTTCCGGCTAGTCACAGCCCGGTCCTGTCCAACAATCATGAGCGCCATCAGATATTTCCTTTGTTGGCGGACAATTATGTCAGTTGAGCTATAAAACCTGATAAGTTTGAAGTTTCGATCTTGCGGATGGGGAAT
Source organism: Hanleya hanleyi (assembly GCA_036873755.1). NCBI lineage: Eukaryota > Metazoa > Mollusca > Polyplacophora > Lepidopleurida > Hanleyidae > Hanleya > Hanleya hanleyi. The sequence continues at coordinate 19,757 of JAVTVY010016811.1, read as the reverse complement.
AAGAACCAGATCAATGGGGCACTATGCTTACACATAGCAAGGGGATCAGAGGTGGATGTTATATTGAAGTTTCACATAATGCTTTGCATCCATGAATACGCAAATCCCCTAATAAAATATTACCAACCATAAATGTAGTAGTTACTCTTCGTATACGAAGATATTGAAAAAAATAGATGACTTATCCTTATTTGACATCTCTTTATGACCTCAAAAATGACCCTCAAGGTAAATATAAAATGAGAATGTCATCCGATCACATCTCAATCCCCACACCATGTAGATTTGATTAAGCATGGATCACAGCTTTCAACACGCGATGCCGCCATCTTTTTGGTTTGGCCCACTAATTTGGGGTCATTGCACCCTCTAAATGTTTTTCTTGTCTCTCGAGCTAGAGAGCTGAATCTTACCACACTATAGCATTGGATCAAGCTCTACAAGAAAATGTTTTTAAAAAATCCAAGATGGCCACGTGATGACGTCAGAGTGACTTCATTTCCAAAAAAAACAACATTTTTGGGATAATTTTCGATTTTTTTATTTATGTGTTTTCTTCACAAAAAATGCATGATAAATTAGTAAATAATCATCTGATGTGAAATAAAATAGTTTTTGTCCACTTTTCCTCGCAGAAAATCAGGAATTTGAACAAAAACTGACGAAAACAACATTTTTTTCTGATACGCCACATGGCCGCCATTTAGAATTTACTCATGATTTTCTGCTCGGGGCTATGCAAATAGGCTCAACATGACCCCAATATGATAAACTACAAAGCCATGGAATGTCAGCTCTCAATTTTTTGCCGATCCGAAGATAGGGCAGAAAGTTTGGTACGGGGACCACAATGCTCCCCCCTCCCCCCTCTTCAAGGTCTGGTAGACCCCATAATCCATTGCATCTGTGAATATGCAAATCACCAGTAAGTAAGACCAGAAGAAAAATGAAGCAAGTTTAAAAAATCAGTCGCAATTACTCTTCCTCTACGAAGATATTGCAGAAATTAGATGCTTTATCCTTAATTCACATCTAATGGCCTTTATGACCTCAAAAATGACCTTAACGGTCAAAAGTGAGAATGTCATCCGGTCACATCGTAATCCGCACACCATGTAGAGTTGATTAAGCCTGGATGACAGCTTTTAACACGCGATGCCATCAAAAAGTTTTCTAGCCATCTTTAGGTTGGGTGGCTGGTCTACTATATAGGCAGAATCAAAGAATATATCACTCTATATAGACTACTCGGCCGACGGGCCTCCCACAAAAATAGGAGGTAGCAGACAAGTAGTCTTGAAAGCGAACATACAATACCCCTCTGATAACCGTAAAGGCACAGCTCCCATAGCTGGATACATGAAGATCGTATAACTGTATTTTCTTTATTTTGAGATTACACTATCTTAGTAAAAAGAGAGTAGAGATTCTAGTGCTGAAAATTGGTGGAGTCCCATGCAGGATTCCAACCAGCGTCCACCAGAGTATATGTCGGCGATCTAAACCACTAGGCCAACGGGCTTTGTAGCAACTACGAATGACACGATTGTGTCATTAGCTGTTGTCAGGTCGCCAGCTTATGTTACAATTGTGTCATTAGCAGGCGACTCTGCATGCAGAGTCCACCGCTATTGTCGCAATTGTGACATTAGCTGGTGATTCTGCATGCATAGTCGACCAATAATGACGTAATTACGACAATTGTGTCATTATTAGATGCTAATGCAATATCTCATTGTCGTACTTGTGACATCAACGGTTAACATCTCATTGTCGTACTTGTGACATCAACGGTGTACATCTCAACCGCTAATGTCACAACACAGAGTTTATTTAACCTAGCCCGGGGACCAGTAATTATCTGATACATAGACCTGTACATATGATATCTCCGTTCCCATGCACAGTTAGAATCCACCTTTGGTACATGGACCAATGCGAAAACGGTGAAGTCATTAGTTCCATTTTCTGACGTCAGATGGTGCTGTACTTCATCGCGGATTAAGTAACATCTACACTGAAAAGAGAGCCGGACTGAAATGTCCGTATGTCTGTCACAGATAAAATGTTTGTATGTCCAATAATGAAACTCACATCAGGCAGTACCGAGCAGGTCCAGAATTACCATACCGTACTAATTCAGCAATAAGCATGTCCAGGTAGGTCCGGAACTGCCAGGCTTGGTAATTCTGGACCTGTCCGGTACTGATTGGTGAGGAATTAGTACTGGACATATCACGAGTGCTGATTAATCAATCCTAGGGGACCGACACTCATTCCTGGAACACGGGCGGGGAGTGGGGGCGCAAACTTTACTGGGCGGGAAGGCGTCATTCCTGTTTGCTGGACAATCACCTAGTGGCGGAGAAATTTCGCAAAATACAGTACGATCTTTGTAACCTCCTTATGGAGAGCGGCTAACTACTAGGTGTCGGATCTGACGCTAGCTCAACTTGGTATTCGTTGAAATCGCTATCCTAGCTTTAGAACATCTTTAGAACAGCTACCCCTAGCGGTAAATACAGAAAGGAAAGGCAAACTACCGAAAGGAATACGCCATGAAGGCCATACTTTGATTAGTGAATATATCAAGGATTTAGTCATACATCACGTGTGATATATTTTGCCTCAAATAATTCTGGTCCCCAGTTGTAACAATCGTCAACATGCTTTGAGTGACAAATTCGCCTGCTAAAGTCACAACGCATTAGCTGGTGACGTGACAACTGCCAATGACACAAATGTCGCAATTGCGACAATTGTGTCATTGGTAGTTCCTACAGGTAGGGCCTCCCACAAATAGGAGGTAACAGACCGGTAGTCTTGAAAGCGAACATACAGTACCCCTCTGTTGTCATTTAGAAAGTGATCGTGTAACAGTATTTTCGTTATTTTTGGATTACACGATCTTAGTTTGGCACAGTTTCTACTGTTGAAAATTGGTCCAGTCACGTGCAGGGGATCATTAAGGTCATCAGAGGGGTATTGTATGTTCGCTTTCAAGACTTTTCCGGTCTGCTACGTCCTATGTTTGTTGGAGGCCCGTTGGCTGACTGGTTTTGATCGTCGACATATAGTGCTGCGGTCGGGCGTCTTACTCTGGTGGTGGCTAGTTCGAATCCTGCATGTGAGTCGACCAATTTTCAGCATGAAACTGTGCTATACTATTCAAAAAATAACGAAAACACTGTTATGCGATCAGTTCTAAATGACAAAATGGAATTGGGTTACCCATCTAACAACGTTTTACGTTAATCCAGAAGTCTGGGAGTTTTACAAATAAAAAAATGGTGTTGAAATACGTCAGGAAATCCCGAGAAACGGAAGGCCTCATTACATAAAATATCTTCATGTTTTCAGCAATTGGAGCCTTGTCATTACGGTCATCAGAGGGGTAATGTATGTTGGCTTCAAAGACTACCAGGCGGTCTCCTATTTTTGTCGGAAGCCCGATGGCCGGGTGGTTTGCATATCCGACATATAGTGCAGGCGTTGGGGCTCATTACTCTGTGGTCGTTGGTTTGAATCCTGCATGAGACTGGACCAATTTTCAGCACTAGAATCTGGATTGTGTAATCCAAAAACAACGAAAAAAGAGTAATGCCACAGACAACTTTAGATGACAAAAATACCCCATACAGATGTCTAGATAGTATTCTTAGATCAGCAGTATTTCTCATTTTAGTGGTTCCAAGAATCACACTGCAAATATATTGGGAAACAGTCATGCCTTCAAGTCCAGTAAATCCACAGTAAAGAAAAGAAGAGAAAAATGGTGATGGCCCATCACCAATAATTGGTGTGGAGGCCCCCAATTTGGAAATTTTCGCTTACCGTCGAGGCGGAACTCTGAATGCGAGTGAAGGCCTACTAGGAGGTTCCGGGGGCATGCTACCCCGGAATTATTTTGTAAAAAGAAAAAATAGACATGAAATGGCGCATTCTGGCACATTTTCCCACTTTTATAGACCTATATTTTTTACTGATGTAAAACATGAAACGATTTTTTAAAGTGAAACATATTCCTGGAAACATTTAAAATCTAAATTTAGTAAAATGATACGTTCGGGTGCATTTTCATGAAATATTTTTTCTTCAAAGAACTTTTGTAGGGTGGTGTATATAATTATCCCCCGGAAAACAGTGGAAAATCTACCCGTGAAATGGTGCGTTCTGGGGCATTTGAACAACACATTTCAGAGTTTTGATAACTATTTTTTAGACTGATGTTAAAACGTGAAAAGAGGGTATGCAGGGGATTTTTAAAATTTCGTAAAATGATATGTTCGGGTGCATTTGGACGAAATGTTTTTTTTTCTTGGAAGAACTTTATAGAGACTATTGAAATTGGATAGATTTCGATGTTTTCTTGTGGTTTCCACGGCAACAACTCAGAAAATATCTATGCAATGACGTTAACGCTCTAGAAGCCGAAGCATTGCAGCTGGAGACTTCAAATTTGGTGTATTGCATTGCTGTGTGGAAAAGCACAAGCACGCAAAAATGGATACATTTCGATGATTTTTGTGGTTACCATGGCAACGAAATGGGGAATGTCCATATAACAATTTTAACGCTCTAAAAGCCGAACCGTAGCAGCCGGAGACTTCAAATGTGGTATGCAGCATTGTTGTGCGGCTATGCACAAGCCTATTGAAATTGGGTACTTTTCGATGTATTTTTGTGGTTTACATGGCAACCAAATTAAAAATATCCATATATCAAAGTTAGCAAAGCTGAACTGTTGCAACTCAAATATCAAATTTGGTAAACAGCATTGTGTGGACAAGAAAAGCACAAGTCTGTTAAAATTGAGTAGATTTTGATGATTTCTATGGTTTCCATGGCAACATAACAGAAAGTATACATGTGAAGATGTTAACGCTCCAGAAACCAAACCGCTACCGCCAGAGACTTCCAAGTTCGTACACAGCATTGTTGTATGGTAAAGGACAAATCCATTCAAATTGTATACATTTCGATGATTTTTGTGGTTTCTGTGGCAACAAACTGGAAAATTTCCAAATAATGACATCAACTCTCTAGAAGCCGAACCGTTGCAGCTGGAGACTTCGATTTCCAAATAATGAGATAGCCAATCTAGAAGCCAAACTGTTGCAGCTTAGACACTATATAGCATTGTTGTGCGTTGTAAAGCCCTTGGTATAAGGCATTGTTGTAATTTAGCATAAGTCCATTCAAATAGAATACATTTCGATGACTTTTGTGGTTTCTGTGGCAACGAAGTGGAAAATTTCAAATATGCTCCAGAAGTCAAACTGCTGCAGCTGGAAACTAAACAGCATTGTTCTGGTTTTTTTTGTGTTTTCTATGGTAACACAGTGGAAAAAATATACATATAACGACGTTAACGCTTTAGAACCCGAACCGTTACAGCTGGAGTCTTCAAATTTGGTATACAGCATTGTTGTGTCGCAAAGCACAAGCCTACTTTTGTGGTTTCCATGGCAACAAAATGGAAAAAATTCAAATAATGACATTGCCAATCTAGAAGCCAAACTTCCACAGCTTACACACTATACAGCATTGTTGTGTGTTGTAAAGCATTTGATATACAGCATTGATGTTACTCAGCACAAGTCCATGCAAATAGAATACATTTCGGTGACTTTTGTGGTTTCTATGGCAACAAAGTGGAACATTTCTAAATGTGTTCCGAAAGTCAAACTGATGCAGCTAGAAACTATACAGCATTATTCTGTTGTAAAGCACGAATCCATTCAAATTCGATTCGGACTGTGTTCCATCCACATGCCCTCTATACACGCATTTGTTATATTCTTCATATAATGGACCATCAGCATGTATCAAGACAAATACTATGATTCAGTAAGCTATGTGCACATTAATGCAGTAAACGGCAATGACAACAGCAGAGTAGTGAACCAGCAATAGTAACAAATGTATCTCATCAGAAAATAAAACTGTCCTTTCATGTCAGTGCAGCATCAAATTGCCACCATGACATTGATGTGAACGAACATATTTTCAAACTATTTTTTTTCACCATTTACTCTGCAGTTAACTGCATTGTCTTTGCTTTTTCCCAAATTAACTTTGTACTTGCTTTTCCTTTCAACATATTCCACCTTCACATATCAAAAGTCACGATCTATACACAATCTATTAGTATCCCCTAATTTTTGCAGACAAAACATAATTTGTTCCATCTTCAAGTGTGCCCCGCATATATCTCAATTAAAGAGTCCGCTATCCAGTGTGAGTATCGGCAATCTGTTGGCAACATGAAAGGGACAGACAGTTCACACTAGGCCGATGGGATCAAGTATGGCCGTGGCCTCTAGTTGGATGATGGAGGCGGATATTCTTTAATGGACGCCGGCTGAATTATGAATGACGGACCAGACGCTTGTAATGAGGCCTTCCGTTTCTCGGAATTTTTCAAATATCTAGTTGTAAAATGGTGCTTCCTGACGTATTTTAACAGCATTATTTTTATTTGTAAAACTCCCAGACTTCTGGATTAACGTAAAACGTTTTTAGATGCGGAACTCAATCCCAAAAATTTGGGCGGCAAGGGCCTGTCCCTACTTGGAATTTGTTCAAAATCTAGATGCGAAACGGTGGGTTCAGACCTCATTTTCTATTGATATATCATGAGGACTTTATTAAGCTTATGGAGATGTCCTATCATTTTCAGATGTAAAACAACCCGTTCTTTTGCAGTCTGGTAGCATAGTTTGACTTTTAGTATCAAACATCTGAACTATTTTTCGGGCGGAACTCTGTCGGTCCAACATGACTCCCCCCCACAAGCCTACGCGCCAGTCACAACTTCAATGGTGATGGCAAAGGGTCAGGGGGTAAGTTCATCACCACGTATTGTTGAATGGGCCTGGCTCATCACAATCAAATGGCGAGGAGCTATGAGCTGAGATTATCAATAAATGGTGATGGCCATCATCAATAAATGGTGATGATGGAATATGATGATGGTTCTAACTGATAACCATTTATTAGAGAGACTGCCTTCGCCTTCCCTTGGTGTCACCTTTCTTTGGTGATAGATATCTCCACTGTTTTTACTGTGCACAAATAATTCCATCCAAATTCCCCATCTATCCGGCCGCTGGTTAAGCTTATCTCTCATGACGTACATAGTTTGCTCTGTTGTATAGTACGAAAGTAGGCCTAATTTCTTTCTAAAGGTAGATATGTGAAGTCTATTGTTCTGACAGTGAGTTTTATATATACAGAATTTTGTCACTGGCATTATCAAAAACAAACCAGTACTATCTGGGTCACCAAGTAGAACGAGTTCTGAGGTCAGGTATATTTGCAGCCCGGTCCTCTCATGACCTGTATCACATCGATATCCTGTGGCCTAGGCTCCGCACGGGAAGGAATTCTACCATCGACATCACTACCATCCACTACCATCGATGTGACCTACTTTTTGACCCAATTTCTGACCTAATTAGGTGACCTAAAAACCTCGAAATTGGCAAAAACATGTCTCAATGCCTTCACGAAGGTCAAGGTACACACTTAAATCATATCAAACCCTACTTCGTAGGTCCGGTGACGTTAGTCACACTACTCATGTAAAAAACGTAAAAATAATAGAAACAAAAAGAATGGAAGAAACGGGTCATTCGTCATCACCAGCGAATCGTCCGTTTCCTCCAGTCTTTTTGGTTTTATTATTTTATTTTTTTTGGTTTCACACGAGTAGTGTGACTAACGTCACAGGACCTACGAAGTAGGGTTTGATATGATTTAAGTGTGTACCTTGACCTTCGTGAAGGCATTGAGACATGTTTTTGACAATTTAGATGTTTTTAGTTCACCTAATTAGGTCAGAAATTGGGTCAAAAAGTAGGTCACATTAACCTTGACCCCATTAGGTCAGGTCACATTGACCTAATTAAGCGCATTTCCATGGTCTTAGTATGCATTAGAACATGTTTTTGTCAATTTCGAGGAATAGAGGTCATCTAAGTAGGTCAAATTTTCATCAAAATTAGGTCAGCTCAGAACTTGCTGATAACATTCCCCTTATGCACGTTCATGCCAAAAATCAAGGTTCTAATGTCAACGGCTCTTCTTATTTTGCCGGAGACAGGATTCGGATGGTCTACCTCACTCACTCACTCATTACCGGACAATTTGCAAATGAGAGCCTACATCGTAGGAATAATTATTTGCTATCAGGATCCAATCCAGAATTGTCTTTTAAGTCTGAATCTAGGAGTTTCCCGAATTGCGCCATGAGTCGTTTTAAGTAACCGGGAACTGAATATCCCGACAAAGTCTCGGAATCCTTGTACATAGCAAGTACGGCCTCGTGCAGATATTATACTATTCACTTTCAAGACCAAATTTGAACTGTGGAAGATAGCAGGGTGTTTGTACTTTCTGTCTTATATAGGTGAAAAGCTTATCTTAACAATTATCTTTAATTTCTTCATATTTGAATTGTGGTGCTGATATAATTTAATGGAAATATATAATTCAACGTTTGGTCGCATATCTCTGTCTTTGATAGAAAGAAAATTCGTTAATACGGTTTATATTCCTGTATTCGTTGTCATTTACATGGTATGTCTTCTTTCCACAGCTGGACTTTTGGAAAGAACCGTCTACCGCTCAGCGTCCAGTGATAGTCCGTGTTCCACCAAATAAGAGAGAAGAACTTCAGCTACGAGCCCGGTTGATGGGATTTATTCCACAAGTGCCAATCGCCAATTTACAAAGTTTGATTGACAAGGAGGTGGTGACCAATGCTAGAGCACCACCCCCCGGGTCCCAAGCATTCGATTATGGGAAGTACCACACATTGGATGAGGTACATATACTATACGCCTTTCCGAATTTGCAAATTATATATATCGATGGAATTAATTGGAAATATGTTACTATGGAAGCAAAGAAAGGACAGGTTTTCGGCCTTGTTTTTGTTTCCAAATTATCTCGGCCCTTAGCCTAAACGAGCTCCACAAGAGAACTGATGGTTTGTTTGTCCTCGCATAGTTAAAGTCCGAGGCGAATTGTTCTCTTTATATCATAGGTTCTATGATACTTGTGCCCATTACAGTCTGCTAACCGTGCGTTTATCTGAGACGTTTTAGCACGCTTGTGTGCAATGGACAACGCCATGTCATGACAAGCGCATGTGTTCATTTAGGAGATTCTATTTCACAGGGCGGGCGAGGAATGCTCTAAATGCCGTCTGCTTCCATACAATCAAATGAACAAACCAATAACTTGCAAGCTTACAAGAAACAAATAAACCTATATCAATATATATTTCACACAGTCTGGTAGCAGAATTACCCCCCAAAAAGAGACTACATACATGTACACTCGTCCATTGAACTTGGCACGCTGCCAACTGGCACGTAGGAGGAAAGTTTCAACAAACATGGCAAATGCGGGAGAAAGGTGGACAAATTGTTACAATAATCTTCAACCTTTCGTTTTGATCTTTGCTGATAATCAATTTGAGTACTGCTATAGAATAGCAATAATATCTTCGTAGGCGTGCTTAATGATTCTTTGACGCACTTCGCCCTTGCCCTAAAATATACACTTCCACACACAAACCGTGCGTCAATTAACCATTGAGCACGCCTATGAAAATGTTATTTCTTGAGTAAACCATCTCGTGGACTATCTTGGCGAAGCTATAATTTACAGCTATAATTCAGTAACCTCTGAAAAGACTAAAGCGGCAACTCGAGGCCTCGCATTTTCGGCATGATGCTTTTGTGAAGGCCCGAGCGCGAGATCTCTCACTCTCATACATCCACTCTTCAAAAATAGCAGGTACGAGTCTATCTCTCGCTTCCCCAAACGAAGAAGAATGTCTTGTATAACAAACTGAACGCTACAAAACGACTATCATTACTCCGTGATTTTGATAATATATCACGCTTGATTAACAACGTAATTCTGTCCATTTAAGACCTCATAACAGTAGTTTCGTGTACTTGGGCTGAGTTGCACAGGTTGATGTCATAACGTATTGGCGATCACTCGAACAAAGGTCAATAATTCAGTATACGGTCATAGAGGTGTATGCGGTATAACATTGGGCAATTTGACTGGGCATGAGATTTTAGCGACACAGTCAATGGACATCTGTTATTACTTTATATGGTCTCAGTGACCTTTGTTTGCTTGAATATCAATATATTATGATGTCACCCCATGTAATCGAGCCACGGTACATATGAAACAGCTATTGCGAAGTTATATATGTAGATAACTGCAAAGTTATTTCAAGCGTGATTCAGTATCAAGTCATTTTGTACAGTACAATTTGTTTTACACGCCGCAAAAAGGGAAATGATTAGTTGCGATAACATACGAAAAAACCCTTAGGTGTCACCTTAGTAAAGCCAAAAATGAATTCGTTTATTACTGCACAAAAATATGAGTCTCATACAGACAAAATACTCAAGTTTTATACCTTTAACGCTCTGAGTAAAAATCTAGGCAAAACAACGTTCACTGACGTTTGAAATTAAGCTTTCGTCTGTTCTTGGCTTTTCGTATACATTTTTTAAAATATCTAAACTACGACACCTTGAACCAAAATAATATTTCGATGTAACAGCACGGCAGATATGGTGATTTCGAAAACGTTAGATTCGTTTTGGTTCACGGTGTCATATTTTAGATACCAATTTCAAACGTCAGACGACGCTGTTTAACGTCACTTTGATTTTGAGCGTTAACAATATAAAGTGCAACGTAACACATAATTTCTTCCTATGTTACCGTAACTACTGATTTATGCGCAATTAAGTATTGATTTTTGACGAGCTCCAAAGTAGACGACTAATTGAAATGACAGACTTTAGTATCGGATTCTCTTGTTACTTTGCTAGATCAATGCCTGGATGCAAGACATGGCCAGAACCTTCCCTAACAGAGTGACTCTGTTCAATGTGTCAACGTCATACGAGGGTCGAGCAATGACAGCAATGAAGGTAGGACATGATGACATGGGAACGTGGTGATGGAGAATCATACTAATGCAAATCATTTTATCGTCAACAGATTTATCTGATAATTATTCATATTTCTCCTCAAACGAGTTCGGTTCACAAAAAAAAAACAGTTCTAAAGTAAGAACGTGATAATCACGGAGGTTCAAATTGTACAGTTATCAGTACATCAGGTCTATAAGCATGAACTACGTACAAAATATATGTGTTGTTGTATCGACTTTGTCGGCTGTTCCGTTTATTTCAAACATGGTTGATCCAAATATCGTTTCCCAGCATGCATTGGGACTCAGAGGCTGGATGCTAAACTGCAGAACAATACATTATCCATATACTGATGAGACAAACATTTCAAGCCCTCTTATACCCTGCTTGATCTGTTATATTCAAGGTTAATTCAATGATGCTCGTTTTTTTTGGAGAAAATTAAAATGGCCGACGTACCGGTACACTGTAAATTAGGTGATTAGAGAATAAACAAAGACTTTGTCCACTTTAAACATGTTTAGATTGGCGTTTACATTCTAAAAATGTGTATATTCACATTCATATGTGATGGCTATGCATGTACTTTCTTCGTGCGTGGATATATTAAGATGAATATTTTTTTATTGTATAAATAACCAAAGTAAATATGTATGTTATCGAATAATCTGTCTCCTTATTTGTAACTTTAGTTTGTCGGTAAGAACAACGACACGAAACCAGGATTCTTCTTCAATGGTGGAATTCACGCTCGTGAATGGATCTCGCCAGCCACTGTGATCTATATGACGTCACAGGTACGTTTACCCTAAACCACCAAATGTTTACCCATAAACCACGTAAACGATAAATAACATTTTAAAAAGATATTTCTTGTTTCAGTGTATTTTGGAATGTGTTTGATGACCAAATATACCCCCCCGCCCCACCCTCCAGTATCTGTCCCATGTAGTCGGTATTTTTAAAAGTTTTGAGTACATACAAATCAGGAGGGGTGGCGGTATATTTGGTCATCATCAATGAACAATTATTATTTTGTGATAATAAGCATTATTACCCCACAAGCAAATTTGTATAGCAATATCTGGATTGTGATTGGTTAAAAGGTCGGGTCGTATAAACCCATACACCCCGAGTGATGTCTTGCTACTCGGGGTATATAGAAAACAACTCACGTGCGATTGGAAACGACGCTCTCGCTTCGAAAGTTCAGCTGATCATATCTCAATATTTATGGAATAACTTTCGCTCACTCTTCAAAATTTAATGGAATAAAGTCATACTGCATTATTTTCACTGAAATTTCCGACTCATAACTCACCAAAAGGTGTCATTTGTTCCAAAAATAAAAGTCGGTTTCCGAACGAAAGCAGATCGAATGGATTGTGTGTGGCGCGCCTTTCTCGCAGTGCCGTAGCAAAATGCGGACAGTTTCGTAACCGAAATGGCTCGTTGGATTTGTCCGTTGTACCGTTGGTTATAAATGATAGGCCTTTTCAGTATTTTTACTATAAAATAAAAAGGCTTGAGAGGTAATAAATTCGTTATTCAGGTTTTCCCCCGGGTGTATGGAAAGTTACGACCCTCCCTTGGAGGGTCGTAACTTTCCATACACCCGGGAGAAAACCTGAATAACTAATAGTATACTTTTAACCCGTTCTTTCATTTATACGACTCTATTATTTCCTTTTAGAATTATTAAACTTGGAATCGGGCAAATTTGGATTTACCAAAGACTCACCTACTCCAGTAATAATATTATCAGAGTAGACTGTAGTAAAAATAGCATGAGTGGAGTGGATCGACTGACGCCTCTGTTGACTTCATTGGTAATACTATCACTGTATCCATTCGCGCTCCACCAGAGACACGCTACCACAATGCCTCGGGCGGATAATGAAGCTAGCGTAGTATGTGATAAATATTCATGAGCGCGAAGAGTCATGTGACCTAGCAACATAACAGCCAATGACAGCGCAATTTGTATCTCTGGTCGGCAACCCCACAAGAATGACGTAAAGAAGCATGGCGGCGACTGAACGTGGACAAGGTGGACAAGGAGGGATACAGAGAATATGTGGCTTAATTGTGTGAAGTGGAAATATCCAATCCACGATACGCCAGGGTGATAACAAATCTTCACTGTGGTATCAGAGAATTATTGGAGAGGTATGTCCCACCGAAGCGGCCGTCAGGATATATATGCTCGTTCTGTTTTACGAAACTTTACAGGTGTAATGGTTAGCGCTCTGGACTCTGGAACCAGCGGTCCGAGTTCAAATCTCGGCAGAAGCTAATGTTTTCTGTTTTCCCTCTAACATTTGTTTTCGTTATGTTTCATCGATGCGTCTATTTGTTTGTCTTATTGAAGATTGGAAATGTGTATTTCGTTCTATTTCTACAGATTTTTCACATTTCCCACAAATTCGACAATTTCGGCGTGGTCCTAAGCTTTCTTATAAAATATATTTTATTGATCACTTGCTTAATCCATAAGCCTATTGCCAAAATTACGTTTTGTAGGAGGTTCTGTGGTGTAATGGTTAGCACTCTGGACTGAATTCAGCGATCCGAGTTCAACTAGCTGTTCCTCCATTTTTCGTGGAAAATGCGCAGGTGCGCGCAGTTCGAGTAGCCAGGTGTGTCTGCTAAAGGACTAGATAATACAGCCGCTGTGATTGGCCACCTAAGAACAGCCGGCAATACTTGAACTGGGGTCTTTTAATGGCACAGCGTTTGCCGGAGTATAGCGTAGGGCATAGCTGTGACCTCGGCGACAATGAACTGTACCCTACCCAGATAAGATTATCACTGGAATTTGTGAGCGGGTGGTAAATCGAAATGTGCTCCATACTAAGAGTTTAATAATTCTAAAAACAAATAATATAGGGTTTAAATACATTCACAACGTTTTTTTTATTTCAAAATAGTCCCGAGAGAAAATAAACATTGTTACGTTTCCCTACGTGATACCAGTGTTGTCCGCAATATCCTTGTCCAAATATTTTTGAAGACCACATCAGCGACATCACAGCATTACACGTATTTGGATGTTCTATTGGCAAAAGTGACGAAACAAATTTAAGAGAGACAAGCTTTCGCGATCGTCTCCAGATTCGACTGCCATCATCAGTTGAAAATAATCGTTTGCGATTTTTCTAAGCTCAGAGTTTGTATGTATTCACTGAAAATTTATCACGTACACTTTCAGCTCCTTGAACAGTACAATCAAGACCCGGAGATAACTGCAGTTGTAGATTCTTTCCAATGGTACGTACTTCCAGTATTCAACGTGGACGGATATGTGTACACTTGGACAAACGTAAGTGTTTCATATATTTTAATTGCTTTCACAATTTGAACGTATCGCCTCGGTTTTGCCTGTTGACATCGATTGACTGTTTCCATATCCATGTATTGCTGAGTTCAGAGAATTAACGTGTCGCGAATATTTAGACCAGATACACCAACATATTTAGAATGATCAAAGTAGCCATCTTTATGAGGTCGAATGCGGTTATTATAAACTGATCACCAGGCACAGTTTCCTGGCCTGTAGGATATTGGATGGTCGATGTCTACGTATAATTATTTCCAATAAATTATGAAAATTAATAAATAAAAAAAAAAAATTAAATTGATTTTTTTTTTAAATATTTTTTCTAAGTGTATTTCTCTTTCATCTTTGGCTCAATTAAAGTCATTTTCTATGTCAAGCCGGGTCACTACAGTTTTTTTATTATCTACCATACCCTGCCCTCTATGACATAGAATAAAAGAGAAGTTGGGAATAGAACCGCTCAACACGGTCATTTCAAAACATTCTCAAAAAAGAACGAAAGCCTACCTTTCCAAATGCCATCCGTTTTTTTCTTCCCAAGTGGACCTACCTTCGGAATATATGCGCTTTGAATATCTAAACCTTCCCTTGGGGAGAGAAATTCATTCTTCGCGCCAAAACACGGCTTTTCAAACTTTTAGCCAGCTCTCCGGTAAAAAGCACTTCCGTCATCATTTAAAGGACCGGGCTATACAATATTATCGGCGACGATTGGTCGAAATTACCCCTAAAGTCAGGGGCAGATAATCCAGTGGGCGGGAGATGACTTTTGCGGATAATTTCGACCAATCGTCGCTGATAATATTGTATAGCCCGGTCCTTAAAACTATGACGGAAGTGCTTTTTGCCGGAGAGCTGGCTAAAAGTTTGAAAAGCCGTGTTTTGGCGCGAAGAATGAATTTCTCTCCCCAATGGAAGGTTTAGATATTCAAATCGCATATATTCCGAAGGTTGGTCCACTTGGGAAGTAAAAAACGGATGGCATTTGGAAAGGTAGGCTTTCGTTCTTTTTGGAGAATGTTTTGAAATGACCGTGTTGAGCGGTTCTATTCCCAACTTCTCTTTTATTCTATGTCATAGAGGGCAGGGTATGGTAGATAATTAAAAACTGTAGTGACTCGGCTTGACATTATAGGAAATGACTTTAATTGAGCCAAAGATGAAAGAGAAATACACTTAGAAAAAATATTTAAAAAAAAAATCGATTTAAATTTTTTTTATATCAATTTTCATAATCTATTGGAAATAATTATACGTAGACATCGACCATCCAATATCCTACAGGCCAGGCAACTGTGTCACCAGGAGAATTCACGTGGCTATTTCGGGGGTTGAGCGACTGAATCTTTCTATGAGGTACGGGTAATACATATTTCATGTATTCATAACGATCTGTTAATGGGGTCCGAAATGAACGTGGGATAGGAATAACATCGGGAGGAAGACAAAATGAAGTATACATGTTTATTTATTTACAGTATCTTTGTTCTAATAGTGATGATATGGGGAAAAGTGTTGTGTCGTGTTCACCGGTGTGCGTAAACACAATCATTTTTTTTGTCGAGTGTTTTATTCCGGTGAAATGAACAAAGCCAAACTCCCCATACACACCAGCAAAATTTCTTTGACAGAAGACAATAACATTCGACAAAATACATTTGACCGTGTGTGCGCATCCTTATATATACCGAACGTTTTATGACTGGGTTATACATGAACACGGACATTTCGCTCTGTAAAGAACGATCACAAAGCTATTAATACTGTAATTGATTTTTCGTTTTATTTGTTTCCGTTCATTGTACATTCTGTGTTCTTAGGATCGAATGTGGCGGAAGACGCGCTCAAAACATTTTCTGTGCCATGGTGTCGATCCAAACCGAAACTGGGATTGGGAGTGGTGTAGTAAGTAACAACAACAACAACAATCACTCAGCGGGTTAATCCTTTGATGCTGATTGTCAGATTCATGCTTCATTTAAGGATGGCGAACAATGTATGCCTACAAGTCTGAGGATAGCAATGGGTCTAAACCCGTTGCATTTCAGCTGTGTAAAAGCCTAGACAATAGATTTCACATGAATTATAGACCGATTATTACAAGACGTTTCCTCCAAAGTGACATTGTATTGACATCGTTGCCAAGAAATGTATGGAATTGTCTTCTTTCGAGCATCAATACTGCTACTCAATCATTTCACATGTCTTTAAGTTCTAGTCTTCGTCATAAAATACTTCCATTATATCACTGAAATCCTTGATGATCCAGCTTTGTGAATCATAAATACATAATCCATTTAAATATTGAAAGACCCTAATTATGTTACATGCTTTTCACCGGTGATTGGCGTGTCTGCTCGGTAGGAAGAAATTTTACCAATTCACCGGAAGTGACGTAATCGCCGGAAGTGACGTAATCAATGAGAGTGATGAAATCACCGGAAGTGAGATTGTCACCAGAGCACCATGAGCATGATCATGATCAGGATTAGGGTCAGATTCGAGATCAGAATCACGATGACTTTACTCTTTGCCATAGGATATTTGGTCATTTGTAAAGAATTACTGACCATGTCAGCTTAGCCTATAGAGAAAATGAGTTACGATACCCATTTCCTTCAATTCGCTATTTCAATGCCGACGTATACTACATAACTCTATTACCTACTTGTAACAGAGCAGATATAATGCTGCCATTTTTATAGTACTGTCCCACTGAAATATCATGCCGTAGGCAGACATGACACCCCACTCAGTCACATTATACTGACACCAAGCGAACCAGTCCTTGTTCTATCATCTTAATGCTGAGCGTAAGCGAGGAATCAACAAGTTCCATTTTTCAAGTCTCAGGTTTGACCCGGCCTGGGATCTTTGTAGGAGAGAGAGAGAATTAAGGTGCATCTTTGTATTGATCAATACATTCATGAAATGACATTTCAACATAATATATATTAACGTACTTTTTGATACATAATACATAGGTATAAAATCTACTGTATCCGTATATATTCAAATTTCATACATCGCATTCCTACACTGATCATCAAATTTATTAAATACACAATAGGCGGAAAGATGCTTGATTATGAAGGCTGTATACATCAAAGTACATGTTACATCCTAAAGTTTATATACCTTGGATTCTTACTCCCTGTAGCCTGTAGCAACGGTAGATGAACTGAAAGAAACGTGATCAAACAATGTCAACGAAGCATTACAAATTATATCTACGAATCATCGAATATGGCGGCTATATATATATATGAGTCTGATTAGACGAATTATTTAACTTGAACCGGTTTACTGATCCTGATCATGATCGCGGTGATAACGTCTGGTGATTACGTCACTTCCGTGATGACGTCACTTCCGTGATGACGTCACTTCGATCCTGATCATGTCATGTGAAGTTTACACTACTTATATTACTAGTTGTGCAAATATGTTTTAGTTCACTCAATATGTTTTCTAATCTCGTACGACAGAAAAGGGTGCTAGTAAAGACCCATGCTCGGATACTTACTGCGGGCCAAGCGCATTCTCCGAGAGCGAAGTGAAAGGTGTAGCGGACTTTCTTAACGCTGTTCCGGGGCGATTTAGTGCATATATTGACTTTCATAGTTTCTCCCAACTGTGGATGACACCGTGGGGTTACACTGAAGCACAACCACCAGACTTTGCAATCCAGGTATAAAAAATATCTTTAATAAACACGGGAAACGGCGAATAGGGAAACTTCACGTTTAAGTGGAACTTCACCTGATTGAGTTAAGAAAAATACAAGAAAATGGGCAAAGCACATTTAGCAATAAAGATCAGACAAGACTATTTCTAAGGACACTTTATGGTCGCAATATGTATTGAGCTTACTTATATAATAATGCAGATGCTTGAAATAGTTGAAACATTTTTTTAAAAAGGTAAAGGGATGTTACAAACGACATGATGTTTGCTACATCTCTTTACCTTACATACATCAAATACTATGCTGAACTAGTACAATACTGTGTTAGGATTTCTCCAATCTTGATATCACGTTTAACATATTTTTTTCGTAGGATAAGTGTTCGGCGGCGGCAGTCGACGCCCTAACAGCTGTATTCGGTACCCAGTATGAGCATGGGACTATCGCCAACACTATCTGTAAGTTCCATAAACCTATGGTAGGCCTACATGTTGTAACTTATCATAAAATCACACACATTGTTTCCGGCAACCAAGTCCGCTACATTGTCAATGAAGCGACGATGCATGTATATACATTGGTTTCGGGGGTTTTAGAGATACATGTATCAAGTTCCATTTATCTCAAATCCATTTGATTTGAGGACTTTATATGAATTATTGTCTCCTCGCTGGAGAATCAATCGACAGTATTATAGGAGATTTGCTGTGGCATATTGATTCGCTTACAAAGGAAAAACCTTTCTGGAGAAGCTTTACACATTTGCCATTTTTATGGTGTGAATGCAGAAACAGGTACATGTACGGCGCTTTCCAGTGTGGATGGCCTTGCACAGTGTGAGTGCGTTACGTGCGGCTGGAAAGTGGGATGGGAGAGGGCGAAGTGGGAATGCATGAAATAACGTTGCGTAATTTTTGAATGGCCCAAATTCTAGACATCAAATTAGCGGCCTTCACGAAAAGTCTTTGTTGCTCATTACTTCTCTAATGTGGGGATGTACTTTCTTACCCGAACGCACAACCCGTGCGTATTTGCAATCTATCCTCCATGGTTATTGTTTGATTCACTCCAGATATCGCCAGCGGAAGTAGTGCGGATTGGACGTACGGAGCGGCGAAGATCAAGTATTCCACCGCCGTGGAGCTACGTGATACCGGAGAGTTCGGTTTCGTGTTACCGGCCGATCAGATTATACCATCGGGTCAGGAGACCCTCAAAGCTCTCTTAGCCATGGGAAAGTTCATCACTAACAACCCGTAGTTACGTGTATATTTTACAAGACACAAATAAAAGTGGAATTAATTGAATAATTAACTCCGTGTTTAGACTTGTATTATTTGAAGTAGAAACACAAATAACAAAGCATGGATCTTGATCTACATGTATCAACCTCTACAAGCAGTACGAATATGAGCTTGCAAATCAGTGTCTGTCATAAGTTACCTCCCTTGTTTCCTGATCACTATCTCGATCATTTACAAGAAACTAGTCCAGCCACAAATCTCATTCTCTGGACTATTTATTTATTTATTTATTTTTTGCACATTTTGATACTAACGTACGTATATTTAAAGAGGTACGAGTGAAACAAAGTGAATAAACGTTTATTGTTTTTGAATGGAATCATGTATGACCTATTTGGTCAAGATATTGCTTGAGTGGCGTCATTTAGGGACCGTTCCCAAATTACAGATATATTTTGTTAGACATGTAACAAACCATAGAATGAATAACAGAAGTAACTGGT
>JAVTVY010016810.1:0-59929 GCA_036873755.1 Hanleya hanleyi | reverse complement strand
TAGATAGTACCACCTCTATAAAATTGAGGTAAAAAGGGTCAATAATATATCGAATTAAGAGATATCCGCCATCTGTATATATATATAAACAAATTGTCGGTTTGTCTATTTTGCATAATAATAAACGATATGTTCTGTTCTCTATTAAAAAAATAGACTGTGCAGACTTTTATTGAAAAAAAAACAAAACAATGTAACATGTAACAAAGTTTAAGCTAACTCACCTGAAGATTTTGGAGTGTTTTGATGAACAAATCAAAAGTTGATAAGCAAAAACGACCTTGTCACCTCCACTTTAGAGGGGTACGTATTTCTCTCTAACCTGATGGTCTATGTTCGGCGATTGGGGCTGACGTATAACGAGGCTAGTGTGTGCGCGCGCACTCTGTGGGATGGCAACCTCACCCTCGGCAAAGTCACTTTCACCGACCCAGTAAGGACCCAAGAAGAGACTAAACGGAATATTGGAAAATACAGCAGTTTCCGATATGCAAGTAGTCACGACTCTCTTTGAGGATGACTTGTAATTGTGTTATCATGGCCGTCGAATAAGATTCAACCAGACAAGAATTAATATTATTGCAAAACAGCAGTATTTGGCACGAAGTCAGTTGAATGGTTTTGTGATAATATGATTCTGAGACCGTGAGTTAAATTTTTGGGCAAGTATTATTATGCAAGTGAATCTACAGGAAATGGCAGACATATATCTGAACTCTCATACACACTCAAGCCATGAACTCGATTCCGAACGAGTGGGCCCGTATTTGAACGATCGACCAGAAATAGGCCCGGTAGTCCTTTAATGCAATTATCTACTGCTTGAGTCTTCGAACGAATCCGACTTCTTCGGGCGCTTAACAAAGAGCAATGGATAGACCGGGGATTACTTAGCCTCATTACCGCCAGTCGAGGACAGACAAGAAGAGGACGTGCAGACGGCGGAGAATCATTTAGCTCATTTTCAGATATTTGACATCCGCCGAAGAAAAATCAACAAAGTGTGTCCATCTGCCTGGCCATCTCGGCATCCCTGCCATCTTGGGAGTATTGGTAATCGAAGCTAGGTCAATTTTTCATGTTGGCGCTCAGATGACAAAGACTGTAATTCATTCGAACCAGGGGAATCAGTAAGCGAAACCTTTTGTAAGAATTATTTCTGGTCGTTTGACGATACCCACCCTAAGAAAATAATGACTGATCAATAACGGTCGAGTTGGGAACGTTAGGACGGTAATTTCAAAGCATTCGGTTCGAACTCATTGAAGCTTTGACTTCGTGACGAAGGAATCTATATAAATGTCTATTTAGCCACGGACAACATTATAAATAATGTATCGATTTTGATCTCTTGCGAAGAGAGTCTGAGGGTTTCATGATACGCATCTGAAGATGTAATAATCTAAATTAAAGAGTTCAACTTCCTGTATTCTATTTGAGCATTGCAGCTTGGCGGGAGGTCACGTGTTTTCACTGTCTGCAGTATCTCTGCGTTCTGTATAAATAGATTTTTTTCAATTCTTTCTTAATTAAATCTTATCAACAAATGTTGTTGAACCTTGTCTAGACGATCACCCATTTAACGCTTCTAGCTGTTGGGGCTTTAAACGTCACGTTCATTCCTTCACTGTAAAAGTGACGAACCAATGTACACAGCAAAAGCGATATCATAAAATAGTTCCGACAAAGAGTCATACGCCCGTAAGGATGATATTCTGAGAGTCATACCTTCGTGATAATGAGAACAAGTTACTATTTTGACAGAGAGGCTCCCCATTACATCATGGCACTAAGGAACTGTTTCCGTCCACTGGTAACTTCATCAACGGTCAACAGGCAATTCAAAATTTCAAACAATTTTGGCAGATCACCGTGAATTTATACAACTGTATTCACGTTAATAATATGAGCAATATGTCCCCCTTATATATTGACGTTTAATAATAAACATCCGGTGAAGGTCTGAGCAAGGAAGATAACTCGTTTGGCTTCGTTTCGCAGTTGATTGTGAAGAAAGGGTTCACCAGTTTTTAGTGCTGTTTACACATAGTATGGTGGCCGACAGCTGCCATTCCATAAATGTAACTTTTTAAACGTTTTCTCTATTTTTTTTTTTTTAATTGAAATATTTTTTTCATATTATTTCATTTTCATTTCATTTTTTTTTAAATTTCATTTCCGTTTCCTTTTCGTTTCATTTGGATTTCGTTTTTATTTTCATTTCACTTTCATTTCATTTTGTTATATGTTTTTTTACTTACCGGTAAATTAAAAAAAAAACATTATTTTTAAATTTCATTTCCTTTTCATTTCATTTCATTTCATTTTGATTTTGTTTTCATTTCACTTTCATTTCATTTTGATTTTGTTTTCATTTCACTTTCATTTCATTTTGTTATCACAAGGAAAAAAAAATATAAGGTGGCAGCGCCCGGCACTGCCAGTTTTTTTTTTTTTTTTTTTTCCTCTCTCAAAACGAAAACAAATTCTCCTGTGGCCGAGAACTGCCAGCCGAGCGCTGCCAGCCGAGAGCTGCCAAGTCATACTATTGGCTAATGTGTATCACGTGTGTGTTCATATTGCCGTACCCTTAGTAGTTCTCTCACAATGCGAAAGTGAAGATGAACCTGTACGACGGTAGCACTTGCCAATTGCCAACCCCCCCCCATGTCTGTCCTCTCTCCCCTCGCTTCCCATAGGGGTAAATTCTCGATGTCACGAGGTGCCGACAAAAGTTCCATATGGCGGAAAACAATGCCGCAGGATATGAGGTCATGTTGAGCGAGTAGATTCATTTATACGTCGGAAATTGGATGTTTCATGGAATCTGACTGTTGGTTCGACGTTCATTGCCCCCGTTACCAACAATCAACAATATAAATTGCTAGGTACAGGTAGGTATATTTTACCAAGTACACTAAATTATACCAACAATAGCTCACTGTAAATATGGAGTTTGTACGTCATGTTTGCGGAATAGTATGGGAACCTAGAGCTACCCAGAAGGGGTGTGACTAAAAAGCGTCTGGTAGCGTCCGGAAGCGTCCAGTAGCGCCCGGGACACCGCCCGGTACTTTTTATACCGCCCGGTACACCCTACAATACTCCTTTTGTGTCCCATACAAAATTGTGTATGTCCCATGTAAATATCGACTGATATTTGCCGTTTTCTGACTTGCGCGCATTTAATCGCATGACCTTCTGGTCTGGAATCATCCCGCCCATTTTCGTGGTCGGCTTCCCCGGTACTACTGACTGTTGTCATGTTGTCATTTCTTTGGCACCGCTTTCTAGATGATCGTTAACAGACTTCATTTATCTTTTCCTGTAAATTTGAGCTTAAATCTGCCAGTATTCTCCGAATCATTTTTTTTCTTATATCGTCCGGTACTTCATTCACCGCCCGGTACTGCAAATTTGATATTTTTACCCCTCGTCCGTCTGTCCGTCACACCTTTCTCGTTACCAAGATATCTTTAGAATGACTTAACCTGGGCACACCAAACTTGCAGTGTACATCCATATGCTCGTGACCCAGAACCCTATTGAATCTGGACCTGATTGGTTGGAAACTTTGGCGGTCATCTTTAATTTATTCGAAACCATCACAGCTTTCTCGTTACCAAGATATCTTTAGAACGACTTACCCTAGGCACACCAAACTTGCAGTGTACATCCATATGCTCATGACCCAGAACACTATTGAATCTGGATCCGATTAGTTGAAAACTTTGGCGGCCATATTTAATTGATGCGAAACCATTAATCTTATGTATCTCCGAAACCATTTCACTGTTCAGTGGGAAATTTGGTCTAGATCATCGATGCATCAAGAAACTCCAAAAGAATGACCAAACCAGTTTCCCTGATTCGGTGGAAACCTCGGCGGCCATTTTTAATTTATGCAAAATCTTTAATGATATATATCTCTGATACCATTCAAGTGTTTTATACGAAACTTGGTATACAGCATCGATGTATCAATAGACCTGCAATGTATAACCACACCAGTTCCTCTGAGTTGTGGGAAGGATGGGTGGCCATCTTTAATTTATGCGAAATCATTAATGATCTCCATCTCTGATACCGTTCAAGGACTCGATGTCAAATTTGGTATACATCATCGATGCATCAATAGACTTAAGATAAATGACAGTTCTGGCCTTTCTGATTGGGCGGAAACCTTGGTGGCCATCTTTAATTTATGCAAAGTCTTTAATGATGTATATCTTTGATACCATTTCAGTGTTCTATATTAAACTTGGTATAGAGCATCGATGTATCAAGAGACGTTCAATGAATAACCACATCAGTTCCTCTGAGTGGCGGGAAGGATGGGCGGCCATCTTTAATTTATGCGAAATCATTAATGATCTCTATCTCTGATACTGTTCAAGTACTCGATGTGAAATTTGGTAAACATCATCGATGCATCAATAGACTTACGATAAATGACGGTTCTCGTTTTTCTGATTGGGCGGCCATCTTTAATTTATGCGAAATCATTATGATCTCTATCTCTGATAACTTTTAAATGCTCGATGTAAAATTTGGTATACATCATCGACTCTTATGTAATGAATAAATACCGGTTTCTCTGATTGGACGGAAACCTTAGAGGCCCTTTCTCATTGCAAAAATTTTCATAATCTGTATATTTGTCACTTGACTACTTGGTGTTCCTGAAGCCTTTTTTTCAAATTGAATACATTATGAATGACTGGCGCCCGGAGCCGAGGGGTTTTCAGATGCGCAGCTTCGTATTTTCTTTATGGTACGTTTTTCACCATCCGATACTTTCTAGATGTTCTATACATTTTTAGATGTTCTAAATGGGCGGGATGATTCCAGACTAAACGCGCGCACATCAGAAAATGGCAAATACCAGTCGATATTTGCATGGGACATACACAATTTTGTATGGGACACAAAAGGAATACCGTAGGGTGTACCGGGCGGTGTAAAAAGTACCGGACGATGTACCGAGCGCTTCCGGACGCTACCGGACGCTTTTTAGTCACACCCCTCCTTGCTAGCTCTAGGTTCCCATACCATTCCGCAACCATGACGCACAAATTCCATATTTACAGTGAGTTATTGTTGGTATAATTTAGTGTACTTGGTACCGGTACCATATATTCTACCTACCGGTACCTAGCTATTTATATTGTTGATTGTTGGTAACGGGGGCAATGAACGTCGAACCAACAGTCAGATTCCATGAAACACCCAATTTTCGACATATAAATGAATCTACTCGCTCAACATGATCTCATATCTTGCGGCATTGTTTTCTGCCATATGGAACTTTTGCCGGCACCGTGACATCGAGAATTTACCCCTATGGGAGACGGGGGGAGAGAGGGCAGACAGGGGGGAGGGGGAGATTGGCAATTGGCAAGTGCTAGCGTCGCACAGGTTCATCTTCACTTTCGCATTGTGAGAGAAATTCTAAGGGTACGGCACTATGAACACACACGTGATACACATTAGCCAATAATATGACTTGGCAGCTCTCGGCTGGCAGTTCTCGGCCACAGAAGAATTTGTTTTCGTTTTGAGAGAGGAAAAAAAAAAAAACTGGCAGTGCCGGGCGCTGCCACCTTATATATTTTTTTTTCCTTGTGATAACAAAATGAAATGAAAGTGAAATGAAAACAAAATCAAAATGAAATGAAAGTGAAATGAAAACAAAATCAAAATCAAAATCAAATGAAATGAAAAGGAAATGAAATTTAAAAAAAAATGAAATAATGTTTGTTTTTAATTTACCGGTAAGTAAAAAAAAATATAACAAAATGAAATGAAAGTGAAATGAAAATGAAAACGAAATCCAAATGAAACGAAAAGGAAACGGAAATGAAATTACAAAAAAAATGAAATGAAAATGAAATAATATGGAAAAAATATTTCAATTAAAAAAAAAAAAAAAATAGAGAAAACGTTTAAAAAGTTACATTTATGGAATGGCAGCTGTCGGCCACCATACACATAGTTATGACTTAGCATATAGCATATACGCCGGGAAGTTTAGTACTATTACAGAGAGCCTAGTCTATGCAGTTGAGGCCGTCATATAATAGAAAAAGTTAATGGTGTCTAAGCGGAAAAATCTTGCGTGAAAATCATATCCTTCTAATCTACCTCACGCTGATATTGCACATTCTCATTGCCTCAGATTGTATACCTCCTACCGTCAGATATATCCTCTGATTGTACTATGGCTCAAATGCGAGGCGCAGCTTTCGTGCTGATTAGTCTTGACCAATCAACATCGTCCGTTACACAGTTAAACAAGACGTCGGACCTCGAGCACCTAACATATTGAATTTTCTATAAAATACAAAGTCAAAAAAAATACCAGACCGCATCACCAATTAATGGTGACGGGCCATCACCATTTATTGGTGATGAGGAAAGGTGACGAGCTCAGTTCATCACAATTTATTGCTTCAGGGCCTTTTCGTCACCAATAAATGGCGCAGTGAGTGTAGAATTCAGGTCTTCCCCGTTTATTGGTGGACGGGCCTTGTCATCACCATTTATTGGTGATGATGGACGGGCCTTGTCATCACCATTTATTGGTGATGATGGAATGTGGTGATGGTTATAATTGATCACCATTTATTGGTGCACATACATACTTACTGTGCCGATGAAATCAATAATGTCTGAATACGCATGCGCGCCGCGTTTTACGGCCCAATGTAGTAAGGAGGTTACAAGCTCTGACAAGTGGAGAATGTTATGGTATTACGCTCATTCATTTCCGCGCCAGACATACGTCTTACATTTAGAGAAAAAGGCGGGTATGACGTATGTCATACGCGGATTACATGAGCGTATTACTGTATCTGTTCATTTGATTACATCGTCAACCCTAACACTGACCTAAGCGAAATTATAATCAAGAATTAAAAAGCTGTGGTGAAAAATGGCCCTGCAAAACTACAAGATGGGTATGGGGGAGATTCGTGAGCATCAGTTTTGAGCGACGGCTCAAAGTAGCGCCAACAGCACCACTAGTGTGGAGGATATTCTCCACGCTGTTGGCTCTATAGGCATAGAAGGTCTGTGCATGTTCATACTGGTAGCGACGTACCTTACAGACCGTGCTTCGAATCATATAAGAAGTTTCATTTCGCGGACATTCTCCATTCTAATAAGTTATAAATTATAGCTTTTCGAACCGACCGGATCAAAATAGACTAGTTTTGTACGCGTCAGACGTAAGCTACGTCGTAAAATAGTTCCACAAGCAGAAAATCACCACATCCAGATACAAAGTTGACGATAACATGCAATGATGGTGGCTATATAAAACAGCGTATCTGACAAGCAGTAACGTTACAATACAAGCTGATAGATGTAATAGACACAATCTACAAAGCATTGCACCAGACATTCTTCTCGCTATTGTCTATTTTGCCATCGACATATACTGTGGCATAGAATATACCGGGTAGTTACTTTAACGTGTATCTTGCTCTGTGTATTTTTCTTCTCTGCAACTTTGAAGAATCGATTATGGACATATATAACCCTCAGCCCATACCCCTAAACTTATGACAGATGACCGTACCAGTATATTCCAATCCCACAGACACGCCTAAAATGCGGTTAATTCCAGGCTCCGCTTTTTATCAGATAAACCCTCACAATCGACCAAATTACTCTTTCAAGCTGAGTCCTCCTCGGGTAATTTTCTGTTCAGCCTTTTTTCTCCGAGACACATAATACGGAGTATGAAGACAAACTGTATCAGTTTTATTTCAAAGCCAGATATCGATTAATCCTATATTCAGTCATACAAGAATTTCTGAAAAGAGGAAAATAAATCACAAGGCTTATTACTGTCAAAAGTAAAAAACGCGCAAGTCAAAAGCGAATTCAGTTATGTCGTAATGATAAACGATGAAATCAAGCATATGACTGGAGTAGTTCTAAGGGAAACGGCCAAATTGAAATCTGACTTCTGGTTCGCAGGAAAAAGAAAAAGAAATATTACCCCAGAAAATAGGGAAGATGAAGCAAAAATAATAATTTCGAAGAAAGAAAATCTGGAGAACTGATCGTTAACGTTTGCCATACAAATGTTATTTGTCGCTCGCGGGGATCCAGATGTAATAATTCGGCTGCTTATTTTGGTTAAAAATTATACTCTGTTAGTAATTTTTTACTTGGGCCTGACAAATTGAACAGTTAATCGATTCGTAAAAAAAAAAGAACGAAAACGCGATAACCATGCACAGATTCAGAAAAACATGACTACAGTATTGTGACTCATGGATATTAAGATGTAAAGATTTCACTAACTGTCTGTAAATCTGTATTAGAAGATATGTGTACGCATTGGGCACCCTTATAAATACAACGTATATATATATATAGCTGTTAATAAAGTAATAAACACTGTGTGACAACGTCCTCCAGATTCGTGCGTTTACGGTGGAGCGGCTAGGTTAACTGGAATGTAGGAGCAGAAATGACGTTGCTCCTACATTCCACTTAACCTAGCCTCTCCACCGTACAGCGCACTATTCTGGAGTACGTTGTCACACAGTGAGTGATAAAGTAAAGGTTATGAAACAAGACATAAATCATACGATGGAGAAACAGACTAAAATAGCCGAGAAGAAATCAAACATTTGGCCTAGAGCAAAAAACTGTGCAGAAAAATAGTTCGCGGTTTTCAACATTCCTCCTTGTAGGTCTGTATATTCCGTAGCACCCCTGTACGAAGTATTTAAACAACCAATGAACGGACGACGAGAGAGACTGGTTCGTCTCTCCATGGAATCTCGTTATATTACGACGCATGCCGATGGTACCCGACACAAGACCAGCCTGAGATGTCACTGAACTGACGGTTGTATAATACAGAATATGATCATTTGACGCAATGTAGGACGTAGCCTGCCATCAGGTACTCTGATTCACACTCCAAGCACTGTTACAGGCACAGATTGGTAGATACTCCACGTAGGAGGATATTGGCTGAGTCTTTGTGATCCTTACATGGAGTAGGCCCATAGATTCCTGGAATAACCCGCTCAGTTCTCAAGGGCGTCGTTAGAGAAGTCGTTGGGCGCGAAGGACCTAATCTCTGCGCCCAATTGAAAAATCTCGAAAAATCCTGACGACGCCCATGGTTCTCCAGTTATTTTCTGGGTGGCTTTGTGCGTACGAAGGGTTTACAACGACAAAGGAAGCATCCACGCGATTACAATTACAATGAACACATATATACCCGTATAACCAGACCGACAAACTTGTACTTATAGTCGATTCTTCTTCTCTTCTATTTATATCTCCCTCTGCTCTTTCCTTGCTATTCATTTATTTATTTATTTATTTATTTATTTTAAAATATAGCGCTTGTAAAGTTCTTAAATGAACTAAGAAATGTACCGTGAAATTTAAATAAATCACTGAGTTGATGGGCCGCGAAATCCGTATGGGAAGCGTCCCTAAAACTGGTAGATACTTCATGTAGGAGGCTATTGTCTGTGTCTTTGTGTCGTTGAAAAGGCACAAGTCTAGACACATTGTTGTCCCCAGACTTGGCTATTGTATGCATTGTCTCGTGATTCTTACATGGAGTATGAACCCTAAAACTACAATTTCAATCAAACAATGTATGCGGAGAATAAGCTAGAGGACAATTCGTTTGGCGTCTAGGCGGAAATCACAGGGGCTCGTTACCGTTGTTAGTTGGTTAATTAGGTTGATTACAGAGGGGGGGGTCGAGGTAGGGACATTTTTCCCCTACCTCGACTCCCCCCCCCCACCTGTAATCAACCTAATTAACCAATTAACAACGGTAATGAGCCCCTGTGGGATTGATCAAGGAGTTGAGTTTGCTCTCGGATTTTCTCACACCCCCTGATATTTGTCTTGTTATTGCCTAAATTATACACAGTATATTATTGGAAAGCAAATTTCTGTGCGATTAGAAATATGTGAATTTACTGGTTGTGAAGTCGACGGAAATGAAATTATTCGAATTTAAATGCATGTAATCATCGAAAATTAGCCTCCATTTTCACACGTTTAAAAAATTCCTTAAACATTTAAGGACTATTTCCCGACTATTACACCAGCGGAATATACCTCAATATAACTAATGAATATTCCTTGCCATGTTAAGGAATTCTTTATAATATTCCTTATTGAATTTTAAGGAATATTCCGCTAGTGTGATAGTCGGGGAATATTCCTTAGATTTTAAGAATTTTGTTTTTTCAGTGTAACAACCCTCCAATAAAATATCAATGTCTCATTTTTTTTTCAAATTTGGCCCAGATCTCTTTCTGTCCTGTAAAATTTTATGTGTTTTCAATTGAACAAAGTTGAATAAAATGCTCTGGTTATACTTTGAACATTAATATCTCTGCAACGAGAACAACATATAGAAAACGGAGGTGCCAATTTTTTTCTCTACCTAGTTCAGAATAACCATGCCAAAATTCGAATCTTCATGATCAATACTTTCCCAGAAAATATCATGCGGTTTAACTTATAAAACTGGAGAAATCAACTAAGAGAATAAAAGCGATAAACAGATTAGGGAATAGAATGTCTAGAGATATTAAAATTACAGGTTTCACAACTGTGGCAAAATGTACTGGATTTTGATCATTGTGCATTTCTCTTCGTTTACAAACTTAATTTAGCGTATAAGTTTCATAATTATAAACAACACGACAGTTTTTTCATGTCGTCCTGGAGAGTCTGACCCTAACACAGGTCATGTGAAATAGCTATTTGTCACTTCATATACGGTATTCATCATCTCATAACTTGAGTATTTAAACTGTTACGATTTGTTCTTGCAATCATTGAAAATTGTCGATTGCTTCTCTCTTGCAAAATAAAAAATAACACCTTTTAAATTTTAATTTTATAGTTTGATTCGAATTCGTGCTAATTACTGAAGCGAACGTTTGTGGACGACGGCTCATACTGAATGCCGGATCTATAATTGCGACCACATCATGTGTGCACGCTTGATCAATGTTGAACTACACATTTTTCAATGGAATATCAGCGTTTGTTCGAACGTTGATATACACAGCATTGTTTCAACGTATTGTTCCATGCGGGTTTTATATTTATTTTGTCGAAGCCATTTCATCTACTTTGTGCCAGACAAAAATATAAATACGCCTCCAAGGCCACCATGTTTAATTTTCCCAAACATGAATCAACACATGGCACCAATGAAACAAACAATGACCATGGGTCTATATGTGTGGCAGATGCTTTCGATCAGTTTTAACTCGCAAAACAAGAACCCTCTTCCGTTGGCAGGGATATGTCTTGTTTCTGCGAATAAATCAAAGAACCATCGCCGTGCGTATGGCCCAATTTCACGAGGTCGCGCTTTTTGTTGGTCGCTACGGAGAAGTTAACCTAACGCGATTAATGGGTAGAAGGATAGGGTAGAACAGCACAATACCCGATTGAACCGGTGGTTAATTTTTGACGACAGGACGCGAAAGTTCTCTCCCCCAGATCAATGAGTTAATTACTATGCTAGCCCGCATAAAACATTTCGCTTGAACGGCAATGATTTAATCATCGGCTTTGAATAATGAATCCATTCCAGCCACAGCTGACGTTCAGGTTTTATCGCCCAGCGATCTCCGAAGCGAAGTTTGTGTATTTCCAGAAGGCTCACCTTTGAGCCACAGCTCGTCCTTATCTGCCTAATTAATTCAGGTGATTCGAGTGAAACAAAAACGAAACTGCGACACTGCTTCACCGATAGCAATCAATTTCACGATAGAGTCAAAGTCAACACCACACAATGACAACAGTATAGTAGGACTACACATTAGGGCTGAGATACTTTTCCAGTTAACTCATTGAGAGTGAACGAGAATCCCATCTTCTCAATGAGTTAACTGAAAAAGAGAATCTCTTCTGTTCTCAATGAGTTAGCTGGAAAAGTATCTCGGCTCTTTTCAATACGTGCGAACGTACAATCAACGCTAATGTGTTAGTACAGATTTTGGGGTTGTGGCGTTTACTCACTTAGTTAATCACGTAAGTGATGCCAAAAATTAATTTCTTCCGTTATTCACAAAATCTATAGTTCTATACTATAAACGGTCACAGTTAAGAGTGGCGTAATACAGCGTCGAGGGACGTTTGAGATGGGGCTTTCGTCCGTGTTTGGCTTTTTCGTATACATTTCAACGTGGATTTTTTTAAAGTACCGGCATCAAAAATATGACACCTTGAACCAAAACCAATCTTTTTTTGTTTTGAGATATAGGCTGTGACATTACATGGAAATATCTAAGTATACCGGTATACGGAAAAGCCAAATCAGACAAAAGCCTTATAACAACTACAAATAACACAGTAGTCGTAATTGCGTCATGAATGATCGACTCTGCATGCAGAGTCGCCTGCTAATGACGCAATTACGACATTAGCCGGCGACCTGACAACTGCTAATGACACAATTGTGATATTAGCTGGCGACCTGACAACTGCTAATGACACAATTGTCGCAGAAGTCAGCCACATGGGATCTTCAGTGATTATAACTTGCCATGGTTGTGTAAAATAAGTCATCTGATTGGTCAAACACAGGATGTTGTTTTGTTGATTGGCTGACATTTTTTAAATGAACATGATTCATGATTCCCCGTGATGATTTGTATCTCAGCCACGCTTTTATTGTAGCTGTTCTTGTGAATATTTTGTAAGACATGCCCGCACGTCCCCTGGCACCGGCTTTAGCGGTATTAGATACAAATTATACTAGAACATGCATAAAGGAGCAAAACATTTCTCTGAGACGTGTGTTTGCTTGTTTGTTTGTTTGTTTGTTATGTAAGGTACATCACTGTTCGTAACTATATCCGTTTACTTGACCATGCATTTTCAAACAAATGGAATGGAGAACATAATTTCTTTTGCCAATGAACCCGTTGACTAGGAATCGACGGTTATTAGAATCATGCGCAACCTGAAGTATTTGCTGCTTATGTGCTTAAAATAATTAAACAGCTCTCCTGTCTCGAGAGTCAAGATAAAGGTTCGAACTTATTGCAGACAAAGGTTGCATATATCTCAGATAAAGGCGAGTTTAACCTTCCTTGAAGTCCTAATCTGAAGTAATCTCTTAAACAATATCAATAAAATAATATGTTTATAATATTCATTTACAGTATGCTCTTTGATCATAGGATGTCAGCCAAAAGGAAATTAGATTTTTGGATCAATCGGTATATCAAAGGCTACCGGTGACATAAATTCTGCGTTAAGTACATAAAGTCATTAATGAGAACCTCGACCATGCACTCCGCTAATAAAAAGCCTATGCCAATAATTTGTCTGAACAGCGATCTTAAGCTTGGCAGAATTCTGCACTGGGAGTATTCAACGGTCTGTCGGACGGAAAAAGAGAAAATTCTTATTTTTTTCAACTTAAATTGAAGCTCCATAACATATTCTGTCTCTATTCTATTCTTCTCTATTCTGAAAAAAAATCGGAAAGTGAACACCTTTCTTCAAGCAAGAAACACAGCGTTTTGATCTGGGAAAGGTTACGATTCATAGGCATATGTTACTGATTAACATTATTAGATTATGTTATCTCCATGTCATCTTATCTGATTAGTGTTATCGCCTTTGCTCGTTTTTATCAGACCTACTCATCTTCAACCACGATAGCTATATGCAACATTGTTACCTGTAGTGTTCGTATGTAATAGCTCATTTCTGTGCCAATTAGTTCACATTTATACGCATAGAGAATAAACATAAGATCGCTGCCGTTATAGCAAAAAAAAAAACACAGGACACTCAGCGTTTTCTGGGTGAAGCACTCCCAAGACAAAGATCCGCGAACTATTTCTTATGGAAACCACACCGTCCATCATATAATAGTTAGCTCTAATTCACATGGCGGGAGAGGTGGTGGGGGGAGGGGGTGTTATATTCGAACCAGCGTTTGTACCGAAAGATGGATGTAATTTTCTTTCGTCGGATGAATGCGACACTTCCGGTGATGCGGTTATGCGGCCCGATTCAAGGCCTCAAACATTTTGGCGTTGAGGTTAAAAATCCTTAATTATTCGCACACGGGAATACGACTATATCTGTAATAGCGCATTTAATAAAGCCAATCTACCCATCATGGTTCATACTCCATGTAAGAATCACGAAACAATGTATACAATAGCTAAGTCTGGGGACAACAATATGTCTAGACTTGAGCCTTTTAAGCTGAACAAAGACTCAGACAATAGCTGCATGCATGAAGTATATACCAACATCACCCTGATTCAAAGATCGCGTCACAAAACGTTTAATCCACAGTGCCTTGGGTAGCAGGGATGTCTTCGTCGATGTTGCTGTGATTATATATATATTTTTTTTTTCAAGAATAAAATTATTAGTAGAGGAGGGGTATGTAGATCGATGTAGGTCGCATAGGAGGCATTTTTATGACATCCACTGTTATTGTGGTGTATGAAAAGGTGAAAAATAATTTTATTCCTGAAAAAAAGAATTATATAAGCACAACAACATCGACGAAGACACCCCCCTGCTACCCAAGGCACTGTGGTTTACTCCCAGATATGTAATGACATAGCCGGCCAGTCTGATTGGATAGGGCTAAATTGACTGAACAGAACACGACCGACACTTTCTATGTTATGTCGATAGCCGTCCCTTCTCATTCTCTTGACATCAGATTACATACTTCTAGATATCAGAAATACCGACTTATATGCGCTTACAAACTCTGGCAGTGGGAGAATGTCTCGTCTCGTCCCTGTAATGTTGCTATTGGTGGCCAACCACCTAGCTGGGGTCTAATAACACCCCAGCCATCAGTCAGATTTTTGGACCGGATTCGGGGCCTTCGCGCACATCGCCGGAAGTGAAATCATATATAGTAAAATAGATGTTTACCCAACAGATTACTTTTCAAGTCTGCATAATACCTCTGTTGACCTAGCGTTAAAAAGAATTATCTGGCGATAATTTCCCCTGTTTATCTGGACAGAGCATATGAAAAGTAGTTCGCTCATGTGCAACACTGAAGGAGTTGTTCGGCCGGATTCAAAATGACCCGTGCCTTCGTTGGTTTTCCCCTATACGTCATAGCAACGTAGGAAAGGTCAACTTCCGCTATTGGAGGCAGGGATGGTATAAATGAGCCTGCGAAATGGAGCATGCGCTGTGGGGAGGATGATTGTTGGCAGCAATTAAGGCATATACCGCGCCCTTTAAATTTTTATATCTTTCAGATTAGCCCTTCATTGGGACATGATGAAAAATGTGTGAGTCAACTTCAACCACACAATCAATATAGGGATTATCCGGTACAATGAATTTCTAAGGGATAAGAACTTAATTAACTCGGCGGCCGCTTTCTCATCAGGGCGCATTGAAACGAAATTAACCTATGGAATAAGTCACGTAATATTTAGTTGATTTGGAGATTATTTCTCGGCGTTTGTGTCCTGTATTTTGATATCAAGAGCTCCTTTTCAGTTAAGGTTTGCTTTTTATCCCAAAACGTGACACTTCGCACAAAGACGGGTTTGACAGTAATTGTTCTCTTGGACTTTGATCAATACGAAAACGGACTGATTTCTCTCGTTTTATTCGTTTTTTTGTCGGTCACGAATTTTAACCATAGATATCAACTGTAATTATTAACGTACAGTTTTGAGACGTTTATGTCACGAGATGTCAAACTTATATCATAAATACAAACCTATGCGAATTCACACAGAAACGGTTTTTTGTGGCGTTTTTGTTGTTTTATTTTCGACGGAGTCGTATTCGCTCGCTTTGTCTAGACACTCTTCCGTTATGTGGGTTTTCTGCTGACTTTCTCTGTGTTGTCTCGTATATGACGGTAACAATCGAAATGCGGAGAGTGGTGACACCACTTTATGACTGAGAACAAAAGATTTTTAAAAAATGACGTTGCATGAAGTCAATTATTCTCTTCCTATTTCCTATTT
Organism: Hanleya hanleyi; assembly: GCA_036873755.1. Lineage (NCBI taxonomy): Eukaryota > Metazoa > Mollusca > Polyplacophora > Lepidopleurida > Hanleyidae > Hanleya > Hanleya hanleyi. The sequence continues at coordinate 43,925 of JAVTVY010016810.1, read as the reverse complement.
TATATGGAATAGGTTCAAGGCTTGTCTCCATTCAAGGCTTGTCACATGGGAATGGGATATCACCTCGACAGCTTTACGTGAGTCGCTATCATTTTTGATAGTGACACACATTAACAGTTCTGTGCCCGTTGCCCCACCCCCTCCCCCCCCTAATTGACCAGTTAACAACGGTAACGAGCCCCTGTGACTTTCAACATGCAGGTGCGCCTTCTCTATCCGGGAATTTTTTAACGATTGTCACGCTGTCGCCTGGTGTAACCAGTGCTGTATGCATGATATATACCTTTACATCATACCTGCTGTTAATTGTTCACATCATACTTAATTTGGAATACCATGCTGTGATGAAATATTATACTTCGAAATTGCGATAAATCTCATGTTTTGCAACAGAACGACATGCCTAAATTATTTTGTGTGTATATATCCAAGATCTTTTATTAAACTATGAAGACCAATTTTATAAATACATTTATTTTTATTTTTTTATATATATGTTTTTTTCCTTCTAATATGTGTTAGTTGTGTGTATGAATGTATATATGTGTCTGGAGAGTGCTTTACTGTAGGTGTATGTATGAATGTATATATGTGTCTGGAGAGTGCTTTACTGTAGGTGTATGTATGAATGTATATATGTGTCTGGAGAGTGCTTTACTGTAGGTGTGTATGAATGTATATATGTGTCTGGAGAGTGCTTTACTGTAGGTGCTGGTCACCTGTTACGCTTATTTTGATTTAATTCAAAATCTAACAAATAAACAAAAATAAATGAGCCAATGAGACGAGTTACATTTGATCGAGCAATGTCATTGGCGGATATAAAATAGGCATCCTCCGGGATATCACAGGTTAAAATCTTGAGTGACAAGACCATGGAAAAATTCATCGCAATTATTAACTGTTTGGGATCATCTACGAAAAGGTTATTTATATTATGAGTCCCATATCTATATCGGGGTACTACCGATATAGATGTCGCCACTGTCAGGTATTCCGCTGAATAAAAGCGTACCTGGTTACCTGTCTTTGTTCCACCAATGCTGTTGTTTTGGGTATTTAGGGATAAACAAGACGATAAAATGTTACACAAAATGAGCACAACGCGGCATCATGTGCGTATCATGTAACATGTATGCCTTTGTTTTACAGGAATACTGTTTTTGAGATAGGGATAAACTGAAATATAAAATTCCTAATTTTGTACATCAAAAGACACGAATGTTTACATTAAACAGTTTTACTACAGGAGCAGGGCAAAATCTTGTGCATGTATCAATGCAACAACACATGAATATTTATGTAATCTTCAAGAAAAATGTTATTTGTCAGGTTTTGGAGTGAAAAAAATATCGGCTTTATTACCGTCACACACATAGGAGTTTTTCGTATGTAAACGTAACATATCCTTTCAGATATATTTTCACTGTATTCTAATTCCTAATTTTGTCAGTGGCGGACAGCCAGCTGTGACTATATAGTGAGGCATATATACCCATATAGTTCTACACTATTTTGACATAAATGTTTACATTATGAAACAGTTTGTTATTTCCCAACAGAGCAACAAAACATTGCGATACGGGATCATCCCTGAAGCAATTAACCGCATATAAATATGAGGGGTTAAAAAAATTGTCACGAAAAGCATCGGACCAAGAAACAACAGGTATTTCATTTTCTCTTGTCATAGAATGTGCATATATATATATGTCTGTATATAACTGATCAGCTTAACCAAAAGGCATTTGTGTAACGCATCATTACCATTATATGCTGCAGCATCTTGCAGAATACGTATATTTAATTATGTGGACATTTCGATATCCAAGTTATTTCCGGGTTATTCTGATATATGCATATACATGCATATCAAGATAATTCCTGATATTACGCTTGTATGCAAATATTTCTACGACTAGGCTCTCACTTGGAAATTGTCCGGTAATGAGTCAGTCAGTTCATCCGAATCCTTTCGTCGGCAAAATAAGGAGAACCGTTGACATTAGAACTTTGATTTTTGGCATGAACGTGCATTAGGGGACTGTTACCAGCAAATTCTGAGCTGACCTACTTTTGATGAAAATTTCTGGTGATTTTTGATGAAAATCACTGGTGATTCTGACTTGGGCAGTGCCCATCTTAATATAGGCAGGATTTCAACTGGGGGTGAGAGTTCATTCGAGTCCTAATGCCTACTACTTCGTAGGTCCTGTGACGTTAGTCACACTGCTCATGTTATATAAGCGAAACGGGTGATACGCAATCGTACTATAAACTCTGTCTATTTTAATATAGTCGGGTACTTTTGGAGTTCGTCAAAAATCTATCACATGGCTCTGATACGTCTTATACGCATTTCTCCTTTACTATAAGCTTTTTCAAGGAACATTACGGTTTAATACAATGGTATACTATATAAAGGCGATATTATTTACATCTTAATCCAATAGCAACAATATCCTAGACAGGTTTCAAGTAACAAGCTCAGCCCCGTTGAACGGCTCATGCGCAACATCTCGTTGATCTCCGGTGGCAGAAATCGGGCCCCTTCGTAGATTTCCGCTGGGCAGTACCGAATGGTAGTTACATTTCGCAACATGTGTAACAAACTCATATCTACAAAATGGGTACCGTCTCATCGTGATATTCATAATATATCACACATTAAATAACTATTAAATTTTCTCCATATAAAACGCCATGATAGTACTGTCATGTACCGATGCTCAGTTGTGTATGGTGACGTCGTATAAGTCCGCTTTTCTGGGTGACAAAGGTCAATAAGGCCGTATAGTATCGGCCATATCGGTGTGTGCGGTTTAACCTTGCCTTGATCTGACAAGGGGCACACCCATCTCCGATACAGGAAAGATCTATAATAGAGCTTTATATGGAGAAAATTTAAGAAGCTATTCAAAGCGTGATATATTATGAATATCACGTTGAAATGGTAGCCATTTTGTTGTAAAAAAAAAAAAAAAAAAAAAAATTATGCGGAGTCAACTGTTCATTTTTAATTAAAAGCTCCAAAGTATATGACTAAAAGAATTGGACAGACGTTAGTGTATAGAGACAACATATCGAAACACCTACACACAGATATTTAAAAGTAAGCAAACATCTTACTTCGTGTGCGCAGCTTATGCTTGTCATTTCAAAATGCCCCTAAAGCCCCGGAATAGCATTAATTTAATCCAGTATCCTGCATGGTCACTGCTGACAGCACACAGTATTCAGTTAATATTCGAAAGTGTGTTTGACTAAAAATGATTGTGACTGCTGTTTCCATGGAATGATCATGCAACACGGTCTTGTCTGTAAGAGATATTTACAGATGTGTGGTCCTTTGTCATGTTCACACATCATACCCAGCTAAGAAAATTTCACATTTCATTAAATAATTATCCATAGCAGATTGATTTCGAAGTTGAACATGCCAATAATGTGGTTTTGTTTATGGGCATTACCTTACACTAGGATTGGATCAGAACATGCCAATAATGTGGTTATGTTTATGGGCATTCTCCTACACTAGGATTGGATGAGAACATACCAATAATGTGGTTATGTTTATGGGCATTCCCTCAAACTAGGATTGGGTCAGAACATGCCAATAATGTGGTTATGTTTATGGGTATTCTCTTACACTGGGACTGGGTCAGAACCTGCCAATAATGTGGTTATGTTTATGGGTATTCTCTTACACTAGGATTGGATCAGAACATACCAATAATATGGTTATGTTTATGGGTATCCGCTTACGCTAGGATTGGGTCAGAACATACCATTAATGTGGTTATGTTGATTGGTATTCTCCTACACTAGGACTGGGTCAGAACGTGCCAATAATGCGGTTATGTTTATGGGTAATCTCTTACCCTAGAATTGGATAAGAACATACCAATAATGTGGTTATCTTTATGGGTACCGGTATTCTTCTAGACTAGGATTGGGTCAGCATATGCCAGTAATGTGGTTATCTTTATGGGTATTCTCTTACACTAGGATTGGATCAGAACATGCCAATAATGTGGTTATGTTTGGGAGCATTCTCTTACACTAGGATTGGATCAGAACATGCCAATAATGTGGTTATGTTTATGGGTATTCTCTTACACTAGGATTGGGTCAGAACATGCCAATAATGTGGTTATCTTTATGGGTAATCTCTCTCAGAACATGCCAACAATGTGGTTATCTTCATGGGTAATCTCTTACACTAGGATTGGGTCAGAACATGCCAATAATGTGGTTATCTTTATGGGTAATCTCTTACACTAGGATTGGGTCAGAACATGCCAATAATGTGGTTATGTTTATGGGTATTCTCTTACACTAGGATTGAGTCAGAACATGCCAATAATGTGGTTAGCTTCATGGGTATTCTCTTACACTAGGATTGGGTCAGAACATGCCAATAATGTGGTTGTATTTATGGGTATTCTCCTACACTAGGATTTGGTCAGAACATGCCAATAATGTGGTTATCTTTATGGATATTCTCTTACACTAAGATTGCGTCCGAACATGCCAATAATGTGGTTATATTTATGGGTATTCTCCTACACTAGGATTGGGTCAGAGCATGTCAATAATGTGGTTATCTTTATGGGTATTCTCTTACACTAGGATTGGGTCAGAACATACCAATAATGTGGTTATGTTTATGGGTATTCTCTTACACTAGGATTGGATCAGAACATGCCAATAATGTGGTTATGTTTATGAGTATTCTCCTACACTAGGATTGGGTCAGAACATACCAATAATGTGGTTATGTTTATGAGTATTCTCCTACACTATGGGTCAGAACTGTCAATAATGTGGTTATCTTTATGGGTAATCTCTTACACTAGGATTGGGGAACATGCCAATAATGTGGTTATGTTTATGGGTATTCTCTTACACAGTCAGAACACCAATAATGTGGTTAGCTTATGGGTATTCTCTTACACTAGGATTGTTTATGGGTATAGAACTTACAGTAATGTGGTTATCTTTATGGTATTCTCTTACACTAAGATTGGTCCGAACATGCCAATAATGTGGTTATATTTATGGGTATTCTCCTACACTAGGATTGGGTGCATGTTAATGTGGTTATCTTTATGGTATTCTCTTACACTAGGATTGGGTCAGAACATACCAATAATGTGGTTATCTTTATGGGTATTCTCTTACACTAGGTTTGGGTCGGAACATGCCAATAATGTGGTTATGTTTATGAGTATTCTCCTACACTAGGATTGGGTCAGAACATACCAATAATGTGGTTATGTTTATGAGTATTCTCTTACACTAGGATTGGGTCAGAACATGTCAATAATGTGGTTATGTTTATGGGTATTCCCTTACACTCACTTCCTGCCTTTAATGTACAAAATGTTTATGGGTATTCTCCTACACTAGGATTGGGTCAGAACTGCCAATAATGTGGTTATCTTTATGGTATTCTCTTACACTAAGATTGGTCAGAACATGCCAATAATGTGGTTATATTTATGGGTATTCTCCTACACTAGGATTGGGTCAGAACATGTCAATAATGTGGTTATCTTTATGGGTATACACCAGAACATGCCAATAATGTGGTTATGTTTATGGAAACTATCAGAACATGCCAATAATGTGGTTATGTTTATGGGTATTCTCTTAAACTAGGATTGGGTCAGAACATACCAATAATGTGGTTATCTTTATGGGTATTCTCTTACACTAGGATTGAGTCAGAACATGCCCATGATGTGGTTATGTTTATGGGTTGGATCAGAACATACCTCTGCTACACTAGGATTGGATCAGAACATACCAATAATGTGGTTATGTTTATGAGTATTCTACCACACTTAGGAAAACATACCAATAATGTGGTTATGTTTATTGAAGTATTCTCCTACACTAGGATTGGGTCAGAACATACCAAAAATGTGGTTATGTTTATTGGTATTCGCTTACGCTACGACAGAAAATATCAATAATGTGGTTATGTTTGTGGGCGTAGTCTTACACTAGATTTGAGGGAGTACATTCCAATAATGTGGATATGTTTATGGGTATTCTCTTACACTCGGATTCGGCCAGAACGTGCCAATAATGTGGTTATGTTTATGAGCGTTCCCTACAACTAGGATTGGGTCAAATTACTTATTCTCTTATAAAGCTCGATTGGGTCAAATTATAACAGGTGGATTCGGACGAATGCCCTAGTCCACAAAGAATTATTCACATAAATACAAGAGTCTAGTCCGTAATCCAATATTCAGCCGTCGTCCATGAAATAATTTCCGCGTCCATAATCCAAAGACTTAATCTACCTAGTATAATCCGTGGCGTATCCGACTCCTCCACCTCCTCCGGCTCCGCCTCCTCCTACTCAAATCGGACGTATATCAGTAGTTATCAACAGTTTACTGTCCATACTGCCGAATCCCGGAGTATCCCTTCGAAAAGGCTGCCTCGGTCAGTAACAACAATAACAACACAGATGTGCTCGTTCTTTACATCACAGAATCGTTCTACATTCAATACAGTTTGAAATATATGGACATTTGGTCTTATAGATGACGATAATAAGGTTTTCAGTCAAGTTGCATACCAATCTGTATTCAACAAACGACCTCTCCGAATCCTGTCGTCGAGTTCCACGTTGTCAGAGTGGTTGTCACTGTCAGAATCGGAGCCGTACGGCTCAAATTGATAGGGCTGAATTCCGCCGTTGGTCTGCAAACAACTGTTAATTTGCCCGTCATCATCCTCCTCTATGTCTATTTCCTCTTCTGGCGAAAAATATTTCCATCTAAGCAGCTGATATCGCTCGAATCGACATCTGAACCGGAGCTCTGACTGCACTCGCTTTCCATGTTATCCGCTGTTTTTTCTCAGGCAACTTCCCTGCGTGACGTCATCAACCCAGCTATGAAAGTGTGAAAAAGCTCACTTTGCTCCCATATTACGTGTGTTTCTGATCAGATTAGAATTTTTTCAATATTTTTTTCATACAAAGTGAAGTATGAACTATGATTTTTAAGGATTTTTAGACCAAAAAAAAATCCGTTTGGGTTGACCTTTAAAGGTTTGAGTAATGTAGTTCGCGCAAGGACCCAACTGGAAAGTGTGGGGTTAGCCGGAAGTTAAGCGCTTGCTGGCAAAATGTGCACATTGAAATGTGTACATGAACCGCATGTCCAACTGGGACTTTGAAAGTAATGTTCTCTGGTTGACGTATTAAGTCACTTCATACAGCCTGATGTAAGAGTTCGCGCTGTGGCATTATACGGGACCCATCATCAAGCCACTATTTCTTTATATTATTGATGTGTGTCATTGTAAATTGAGCCTAGATCGATTTTCTCTACACATCAATCCGATCCGCGTGTTTTACTGTTTCGAGTTTTTAGTAACTGGCAGTTCAATCTCAAACATTCTGCTGCAGAAGTACAGGTGAAGAACTTGATCATGTATGGTCATCGATTTGGTCTCTCAGCCATAATAAAATAGTACTAAAGGACATTTATTCGATGAATTCATTATAGCGGAATTAATATTAATGTGTTAACCACGAACGGGTGATACAATCCTATCGTTTTACGATATGAAACTAGTTGGATCACTCCACGGCACGTCTGTGAAGTATGGCTCGAGAAAACACCTGTTACTCGCCCAATATCAAGATGGCCGCTCCCATGTTTACTGAATTCAGATATCCGTCGGCGCTGCAGATGATTTGATGTGGCTATTATATCATCTCTCTGAAATATTTGTATCTAATACCGCCCAAGCCGGTGCTAGGGGCCGTGTGGTCATGTCATTCAAGATGTCCACATGAACAACACGATTAAGGCGTGACTGGGATACAAATCATCACAGGGATCACTTTTGGTTCTTGTGTTGTTCTTGGAAATATGCAGTCGGTATATTTGTCTGTGGATCATATGATTTCTTGTCAGTACTCCAGCATCGTTTTCCACCACAAATTTAATGTTGCGTTTAATTCATACCTCCATATGATTTTCGTTATTAAATTCGTTATCTAGAGACTACTAATTACCACAGTACCTTAAATTGCCGTCTGGTGCTGTTTCAAATCCAAATCCATGTATGTATCAATTAGTTTTCTCCAATACAGGAGCAGGTTGACTCCAGAAATATTAGCGAAAAGCATTTATAGATCAGCCTTTCGACATATATTTATTCATGTCATCGTTAGGAATGGTGCTTTACAACACGTTCCATGGGAATATACATATATGGAAGTTATACCTAAATTTTGCACCTTTTTGGTTAATTTCACATTTGATCGATTTCATTGGTTTAAACATCACTTACCGCAGAGCATATCTGATTGGTTGATTATTTTTTAATGTTCTGTAAAATTTATATGCATGTATATCTACGGAACCTGTTGTAACCCAACCAGTCCTGACGATGACAAGAATGAATATATGCCGAAATGTCGATCTACAAAATGTTTCTCGCTATTTCGGGTATTTTCGGATTTCTATTTCCGAATACTTCCGAAGTCCCCCTCATCGCGTATAACGTTGGGCACACCGGTTCTCGTCAGATCACCGAAGTTAAGCAACGTTGAATCTGTCAATACGTGGATGGGTGACCGGGCGCTGTACTGGCTGGGCTGATCAGTGTCCAGGATAATAGGAACTGTGGACACTCTCGTGTTTTGGTACATGTTGGAACCGTCGTGATATGACTGAAAAAATGTTGAAAATGACCTTAAGCATGTCCGCTGTTGGTAAATCAAAGTAATTAACTTTCTGAATAATGTGTGTTAATATGAGGAAAACAAAGAAAAAAATATAGGTTGGTGTGCTTTTTTTAGCTGCAGGCAACGTTAAGTGGACTGACCCCAACCCAGAAAACATAGGGAATAGCCCTAGTTTTGAAGCATATTCATGAAAAATTCATATAAATAGTATTCAACTTTTACTTATATTCTGTTTGCAGATAATCACAATGTCTATCAAAATTTATCAAATTGGATGGATGTTGCTTTGCAAAATTCTCGGCTAGAAGGCTTTTAAAGGAAATCCCTATCTCTTAATCTAGGAAAGGGAGATAACCCAACAGGAAAAAACAGGCAAAATGGCTGCCAAAGCCAAAAACCACCAGCGGACATCCTTAAGTCCTTCTTACTCACTCACTCACTCATCCTGTATTATGTCAAGCTGATCAGTGGACCCCAACTAATTTTCTCCAATGTTTTTGTTTTTCAGTTGAATCTATTCCAGACCAGTTACTGACTCGGATATAAATATGAAGACAGATAAGCTGTTCTCGGTGATCCTGGTCCTGTTGGCCGCCCAGTCTACAGAGCTAGCCAAAGTTCTGCTGGTCTTACCTACGAGTTATAGCGTGTGTATGTTGCCAGTGGCGATCGGAGAAGAGCTCATGGTGAAAGGGCACGAGGTGGTGGCTCTAACCACAGTAGGGAAAGGCACCAAGAATTATTCAAGCTGTCCTGGGGACAACGGCATGAGGCGAATAGTTAGTAGACATGACCTAAACACCGACAGACTGATGGAAGAATGGCAGATCCGAACCACTGAAAATGTGTTCGGCGAGTCATCCGGAAAGGTCATTAGTAATATGAAAGGTTTGAGTGTATATATCAGTATGATGTGTTATACCGCTCTCGCGGACCCAGCCGCTTTGAAGCAAGTCGAAGAGGAAAAGTTCGACTTCGCTCTGGTAGAAGGAACGCTCGTTCATGCCTGTCTTGCCCTCATACCGTACAAATTTGGCATACCATATGCTATTGTAGGAAGCTATCTCAGTACATGGCCCAACGTTATCCCGTTTATGCCTCAGCTGGTCCCAAATGTGCATACTCCATACACCGACGAGATGACACTTGTCGACGTTGCCTTTAACGCGATGTCGCACATTCTACCGTACTTTGTAGGCCTTTATTCTCTACCAATGGAAGACATCAACGCATTTGCTCCGGAGATGACGCGGAAGACCACGATGGCTTTATTCACTTCCGCCGATCTCTATCTGGAAAATCTTGACCCCGTTCTTGGATATGTTTCTCCGCGAATGCCGAACTACATTCAAGTCGGTGGTTTGCTAACCAAACCAGCCAAACCTCTGAACAAAGAACTGGATTTATTCTTGAATAGCTCTAAAGAAGGTGCCATCTTGGTATCGTTTGGTTCTGTTATTCAGACTATCCCGGCTGACATAGAGAAAAAGTTCCTTAACACATTCGCTCAGCTGAACGTCTCGGTTATATGGAAATATCCTAAGCAAGAAACCATAGGCAACGTCTTGAAGATAAAATGGATTCCGCAGAACGACATTTTGGCCCATCCCAATTTGAGGTTGATGATTTATCATTGTGGAAATAACGGGATCTTTGAGGCTCTTTACCATGCTGTACCGGTTATATGCATGCCATTTTTCTACGACCAGCCGTCTAATGCTAGAAAAGTTCTCAAATGGGGTGTCGGTAAATCACTGGATATTAGAACGGTGACTTCCCTTGAGCTACTCTCTACCATCAACGAGGTTCTGAATAATCAATCCTATAGGAATAATATGGAGAAGCGGTCACGTGCGTACCACAGTTATCCGGAAACTGGCCGCCAGAGGGCAGCATATTGGGTTGATCACGTGATCAAACATGGCAGCGATCACCTTCAGTCTCGTGCTAAGAACATGTCACCCGTCAGGTTTATGTTGCTAGATTTGTATTTTATTTGTGCTTTCGTCGTTTATGTTTTATTAACAGCTGTTCTCTTGATAACATGGAAGATGTGCTGTAAACTATGCAGAAAACAGAAAACTACAGGAAAAATAAAGAAAAACTGACGGAAATTCACGGAAAGGATCGAGGGCCACATTTTTGACGGATTGCGAATTATGAATCTGAACCAGACTCAAATAGCAAGCGTCAGATCCGACATTCAATATTCAGCCGTCGTCCACAAATAATTTCATCGTCAATAATCGTACGACAGTTAGCACAAATTCCAAATGTGTATTATTAGTTACACGGTTTGTCAGTGACCCAATACAAAAATATACGCCTCGCCCAATATAAATTTTAGTTACCCCATATATTTTGGTATTGGGTCACTGACAAACCGTGTAACGAATTTATCGCCCTGGAGACACTTTCTTAACGCGATAATGTACATAGGAAACATTCTGCGAGAAAGGAGTTCTTGTGAACAACTTTGGCCCTATGTTGTTGTTGATCACAAAGCAAAAAACTACATGTGAAGTCACATATCTGCAATATTCATTGGCGTAAATAATCACTGATTACGATGGCATACGAGCTGTTCACAACATGAATGCAATCTAATTTAGAACTACAGCTGCTGAAACTCACCTTTACTACAAATATTTGTTGTACCCTTCAAAATGAAGCTCGACGAGTGATCGACGCAAGACAGCCGACGCGAGTGCTTTGCGACAGGAAGGGAGATAACCTACATGTAGTTACTTACCCCGAATGACAATCGACGGCGGTGGATGGAAAAATATCGGGCGACCATGTGACCGTGATCGCTTGTTTTTTCATTGGACGATTTTGTCTGAAGCGGGATGAAATATAAAGCCAGCTGAAATACTGTGCATGTGTAGAAGTTTTGTGTGAATTTACAAATATGACTACCGTACATCGAATAACGTATGATACCGTTTAGTCCGACAGTCAAATGGGTGAACCTTGCGCTGGAGGTCTCACAATAGTTTTTTGTGATTTGTCATCTACGGAATATACAGATAACGAAACCGAAGGATGTCCTCCTGGAAAACGTGAGCATTTTGATAAAACACCATGTTTCCATGACAACTAGTGTATAATATAACTGTAATTGGAATCAGTTTTATCAATATCCGAATAATTTCATTATCCTTGAACCCAGGGAGATAAAACTTAGCACAATGTAACTCTAAGTCAGGCTCTGGTGACGTCACCGTGACGTTGTTTTCCAGGAAACTGCATTTTCTGTCCGACCTTTTGGCAGTTTTCCTCTCATGTAGGTTTCCTCGCATTAAGTGTGGAATGAATTAGAAAATAATTATGTGATATGAAATAAAATACTCTCTGGAATATTTAATGGTAGTACTTTGCTATATTCAGCAAAGTGTGGTCCATATCTGTCTTGTGTTGAATTAGGGTCCACGTAGATCCAATAACCTTGACATACACAGGGACGAGCTCAAATCTCCATTGAAAAGATACACCCTTAAAACTTATGCAGACATTTTTGATAAGTTCATATCAATTGCAGGTTCAAGACATTTCATTTTTTCTGTATGATATAAACACAAACCCGGCAATAATGTGTAAACACTGATATTTCCTCTAAGAAACAGATTTGTACAGTTTAGTACTGTGATCGCTTTGACAATCAGCCGTTTAGTCAAACTTCTCAACGGGTCTAAAAGCATGGTCCATATATGAAATAATATGAAGCTGAGATTCCGGAATATCTGGCCTAGGGCGGGACCGGGAATCTGTCCCTTTAACGGTCTTCTTCCGTTGAGAGCTTACGCTGTTTAGACTTTATAGCTGATCACATTGTGGCCTTTCCAGGCTATTTGAGAAACCTCAGAGGGGCATCATGTGTCAATTCAAGATGGTGACCATGTGGTCGTGAGCAAACTGGTATCTTGGTCAAATTTTCTTCAAGATTTTTCAGCGTGAGAATGACCCAAAATATTTTAATTCATTTCACAAAATTATTTTCCATTTTATACCAGAGTTTATTACATATATAACGAAGAAAAATCCGTCCAAGAGAATTAGCTAAGAAATACATTTTCCGAAGAAATGACGTGGATGTGACGTCACCAAGGGGACATTATCATTATCATTTTTACATAAAGATAAGCGTGACTCAGAGATTCAGTGTGGCAAGTTTCATCTCCCTAGTCTCACGGTATTGATGAAATTATTCACATACCTATAGAATATCAGTTATTTTGTCCTGTGGTTGCTATAGTAAACAGGTGTTTCTTCAAAATGCTCAAGGTTGACCGATTATTTTCTATATGTACATGGTGTGTAGATATGGAATCAGTCAAAAACATTGTGGGATCTTCAATGCCAGGTTTGTACGGAAGCGTATTAGTGCCAGTGTGAAAAAAAAAATCCGAGATTTATCTCCTGATTAGGACTTATTATCTCCTAATTAGGAGAAAATTATCTCCTAATTAGGACATATTATCTCCTAATTAGGACTTATTATCTCCTAATTAGGAGATAATTGTCTCCTAATTAGGACATATTATCTCCTAATTAGGACTTATTATCTCCTAATTAGGAGATAATTGTCTCCTAATTAGGAGATAATAAGTCCTAATTAGGAGATAAATCTCGGAAATTTTTTTTGTCACACTGGCACTAATACGCTTACGGAAGCGTATTAGTGCCAGTGTGAAAAAAAAAATCCGAGATTTATCTCCTAATTAGGACATAATATCTCCTAATTAGGAGATAATTATCTCCTAATTAGGACATATTATCTCCTAATTAGGACTTATTATCTCCTAATTAGGAGATAATTATCTCCTAATTAGGAGATAATTATCTCCTAATTAGGACTTATCATCTCCTAATTAGGAGATAATTATCTCCTAATTAGGAGATATTATGTCCTAATTAGGAGATAAATCTCGGATTTTTTTTTTCACACTGGCACTAATACGCTTCCGTAGGTTTGACCAAATATCCCCATTTGGCTGTCGGACTGTTGTACAGAATATGCATTCAAGGGTTCATATACATTAATCTCATCTGTATATTGTATGTCGGAAACAGTTCTTTCGAAACCCTGCTTCTTCTAATTCCAGGCTTCCGTTCTATCGCACCAATCTGGACAACCAGGCATTCCAGGCATTCATTTGGATAAAGAATAATGATCAGTGATTAGGGCTTTATGTAAAGAACGTCATCATTTTTTTCTTCATTTTTTATTATTATTATTATTATTTTTATATTATACACATTTCGAATTGGTGCTGTCATACGAAATAGGTCTTTCGATTATTGACTCGGAAATTCTTTTATGGATTACGGCTGAATATTGAATGTCGGATCTGACGCTTGCTACGATACTTTTTGTGTTTTCAGTCTTATAAACACGATCCGTATTTCACTGTAACGGAAACTGAGATTACATGCGTATTAAAGACTCTCGGATTTCTGAAACATGATAATGTTGCATTTGTCACTTAAGTTCTTCTTTATCGCCGTAGACATGGTAGAGAAGGACACTCACGATTTCTGAGTTAATCCAGCGGTTCGTGTTCTCTGCAATCTACATTCATAATTAATGGAAGGTTTCTCGGGCGACAGTAATAATTTAGTGATCGTATATACATGTGTGCACGCGAGATTGATCGAGATACTGCCCTCGATTGGTATCTGATATCTCAGTATCTTCCATGTTCCCTGATAAATTCGCCTCGGTCAATATGCTTTGATATCGTAGTTCAGAGGCGTGGCACGGTACATTTGATAAGGCCACATACCAACAGTATAGGTATCCTAATAGGTATAAAATTATGGACTACTTTTGGCAAAACTATATCTCTTCTCATATGAATACGCCTATGTTAAAAAATAGCAAAAGATATAACCATTCCATATGCCGCTAGCACTCCATATGACACGCTATACAGACGATCTCTTTGCTCTAGTTAATCTCTATATTTTGGACGTTGTGAAGGATATATACCACGCCCCTCACCTGACTTGACGGGAACCACTATACCTAGAACTTTAAAGCCATGAAAAGGGTTTACTGGCACCTCGACAGCATTACAAGTTTGATATATAGTTAGCTACCCATTTCTGGATAGCAATAGTCCAGCAGGACCTGCATACGGCGAATACACTATCGCCTAGTAACATTCGCTAGATACTGTGAAGTATGTAACGACTTCAAACAACGCCCAGATCGTTATTGCAGAAACTTGTGTAACAAGTGTATTACATCAAACGCTCCGATTCTAAGTTTCACATATTCTGTGATAAATTTTGCACACTGACGGGAAAACACGATCTCCGGCGGTACGTTTCGTAACTTGTGTCTAATTCTGCTGAGCCTGGGGCTAGGCGCCGTTTGAACGCCATGTGGTGTACATCTCCACAGTGTTCAATGAACAAACACAATCAAAAGCGTGGTGGATCTGAATAATTGACCCAATCGGGTCGGGTCGGGTACCCACTGTTTGACCCACTGTTATTACTTGGCAGTGACCAATAGGTTTGGCAAGGTATATTACCGAGAAAACTGTTCGACGATAGGGCTCTATTTGAGATTGTCTAAACTGTCTGAATGTATCCTTCGTAGGACATAAGCCCATAATGGCTTGCTACCGTGGTGTCCTTGCGCACACCCCATGTCATAGGAAGAATGCAAGAGCCTCAGCTCCTCAGACAGATTGTCATAAGAGAAGACTAACTGTGGAACCCGTTTTCCCAGTTACCTGGGTTCCCAGATGTGAAAAGGAATCGGACCAATTCGTCTCTAAATATATATCTCTCCTTCGGTGGTGACGTCACTGTACGTATATCACCAAAACAGTTTGAATTCGCTATCTGAAAAGAAACGAACACTTCCATTTCTCTTATGCAATTAATCAATCCATTATAAACAGTAATGTCCGTAATCTGAGATTTGTGCTTCGGCGTTTCCGGCGTTCCACTTTTGGTTATTTGATGAGATATCCATGGTGCATATATTCTCCGTGTTTGAGTCCAGGATTTGCGAGTCACCCTTTTGTTATTGATATATATGGATGAGCGAATGGATGACATGCTTGACAGTGTATGATCTGGGTATATAGAGATCAAGTCGAGCGCTAAAGGAGGATCATATCAAGTCGAAAAGCTATAAGAGAGCGTACATCGAGCAATAATCGTTAGTCCATAAGACGTGCATTATTGCGCAATGGTCATAGATACGAGGCATTGTCTGAATTCAGAACTCTGTGGAGATTCACTCTTCAAGAAGAATAGTCATTATCTTGAAGACCATCAAGCAGAAAGGGTCAAAAAGATGATTCGCTCGAGTGGTCCGATATCCCGCGAAGCCCAATATCTGAAAAATTGCCTTTCACTCGAGTAATTGCAATTCTCACACTTACACAGTTCCAAGCTCTCGTCCTCCACGAGAGTTCGCCCTCAAGGCCGCCCCTCTCCGCGCTATATCCTGATGTTTATTGGCATATTCTAGTGAACCGGTCACCAGTCGCTAAGCAATAGAAGCATGCCTTGATCAATCGTTAGTTAGCCCCAGGATGTTGTATAGGATATTGGAATAAAAAGATGATTATTACACAGGAAGGACTTGTGTATATGCAGTTCTGACGCGGAGGCGGCGAGTGAATTCGTGCCCATTGTATTCGTAATATCAGGAAATTATTTATGTCGTTTTCTAGTTTGTCGCATTTGATCGAATATTCTCTTTAATCCTGAACAAATCACAGTCAATGCTTCAGATGAACATTTTACAGAATCTCTCCGTATATTTCGTGCTTGCAATGTTGACGGAGAAAGATTTCTACAAGAACTCATACCGGAATATGCCTAAAATATCAAAATATTTATGAGGATTATGTAGATATGTCGGTTCAAGCACACGGCGACGTCATAGGAAGCGTCAGGTGCAGGTAAATGAACAATTTACTTGACCGTTAAAACTTATAATATAATGTAATAGAATAGAATAGAATAGAATAGAATAGAATATAATATAATACTGGAGGCGGCCACTTCCGGTATTCCATGTCATGTGATGTAAGTTCATGTGAAAATCTATTCCATGTGGCGTTTTCACATTATATATGCAGTACCGGTAAGTCTTAAAATATGTTTTATAGAAACAATACTGCATCACGGGAAGTCTTCCGGTTTAAAACTCTTGATTGGTGAATTCAAATTTTCAAAAGAGAATCCGTGATTTTCATTGGCCTGTGCAGAAAATTTGATTAAAAACCAGCCAATCATAGAGTATCTGGAAAGGCTAGCCACGTCTATATCTTGTACGATAGAGAACGAGTATTCGTTCCACGTAGAGTATAAGATTATTGACAATGGCAAGTCTCGGTTTGTCACACTGGCACAAAATTGACTCCATCAGTATACGGTAATCTCTAAAAACCACCGTGGATCAGCGATACACAGTACTGTGGTGAAAAATGCGCGTCCACATAAAACTGTGTACCAGTGATTCACATACTGTGTTTGTGCTATACACAAAATGTGGATGTTCACAATTGTATACACAGTAGTTTTCAGAAAGTAGGTACAACGATAACTGATGCTTCACCTTCGGGGAATAAGTGAGATGTCGAAGACGAAGCCCCTTCATAATTAATCTAGGGTGTCCCAAGGTAAAATAATGGATCGATGGCCCGTTTGATGTATCCCAGATGGTTCCCCCAAGCGATCAACACCTTCCTTGTCAAGTTTGAGTAATGTCCTCTTCGTATTCTCCCACGTTTTTCGCTGGGCCAAATGATCACAGGACCGGTTGATCAATGGAGAATTACGCCAATAATGCGTGCTCAGGCAAAAGGGCCGAGTGTTTGCTCGTTTCCCTTTTCAATTATTATACAAGGAAAACAGACGAGCTAACAACGACTAAAAGCCTTATTAACAACCTAAGGAAACTGATGACATACTTTTAACAACACACAATTTACTTCTGATAGCTCCTGCATCAGGAGGGGTACAATAAGCTTCACAGAGTCACAATATTTTGTGTGTCAAATTTTCTAATTTATGGACCATTGAGCTATAATTCTTCAGAAGTCCCGTTTCGAGGCCCGTATTCTCAAGATAAGATATATCAATCGACAAAACTTTCAAAGGCAGCTAGGGAAATGCGTCTTTGAAGATATTTTTCTCATATTTGGTCGGCGTCGGGTCTCACAGATATTTGCTCTGAATACGAACTTGCATTCAATAAATATTCCCGCGTTTGGGTCGGTTTTTACTATTTTTCATGTCACATAGTGCATCATTTTTCAACAGATGACTTGATAGAACTATTATATTATCGCTCTGAAATATTTGTACCTATAACCGCTCAAGCCGGTACTAGGGGTCGTGTGGTCATGTCATTCAATATGTCCACATGAACAGCTACAATAAAAGCGTGGCTGGGGTACAAATCATCACAGGTTATTGTACTTCTTTTGGTTCTTGTGATGTTTTCAGAAATATGCAGTCAGTATATTTGCCTGTGGGGTCATATGACTTCTTGTCAGTACGCCGGCATCATTTTTCACCAACCTTCGCATTTTATTGTCCGCGAAGCTGTTTGACAGAGTGATTAACGGTACATCGGGTCATACTAGTGAAATCTACGCGGAACATCCTGTCGTGTAATTTGTCAAATGAACGCATGTGCCAAATAAATTGTTGTCTTTCGTGTTTTTTCTCCAGCACTAACAACCGACAGAAATATCATGAAACACAATGGAATAATTTCCGCTAAATATTTTTCTTGTGTAAGCCCGATATCATATGGGCTCCCTACATGAGATTTACCAGACAGTTCAGAAGTGTAATACCGTTGGCGATCACGGCCTCCTATAATGCTCAGGTGGTTCAATTGTTAATCCGATTTCATTCTAGTGTTGTATAAGAAGGGAAATGTTTTGGACTATATAAAGATACAGTAATAAACATGAGCAGTGTGACTAACGTCACAGGACCTACGAAGTAGAGTAGGCATTAGGACTCGGAACGCGAACTGAACTCTTGGAAATCCCCGCCCCCAGTTAGAATCCTGCCTATATTAAGATGGGCACCGCCCAAGCCAGAATCGCCAGTGATTTTCATCAAAAATCACCAGAAATTTTCATCAAAAGTAGGTCAGCTCAAGACTTGTTGGTAACAATCTCCTGCTGCGCCTTCATTCCAAAAATAAATATAACGATCGCCGATTTAATTTTACAATTTGTTAACTAAAGAAAACAGATTGAATAATAAAAAAGTTCAGTAGATTTCAAGCTTTACGTGTGAAAATATATCGATCTCTTTAATGGTTTTCAGTGCCCTTGTCCAGGATCAAAACAACTTTTTGAATCGCATTATTTTCCCAACAATACAACAAATTTTTATATATAGTACTATAGTAGAAAGGTAGCATTTATGTAGTTTACGGTAATTCAACTCAAGACCAACACCTTCTCTGCACAAGATAATGATTTCATGCCATTCTCCTGAGCATAATCGGTACAAAGACGAATAAATAGCGTCTACTTACTTTATCTAGTTAAATTCTATGCCGTCATGGCTTTGTTTCACCCTCAGTAAACTTTTATCGTTGTTGCTCACGCAGACTAATCTGAAGGATGATGCCACATCTTTCTTTCTTCGGCTGACTTAATTGGTTGATGTAGTATATTTCACCACCAGTGCGTAACTGTAACTTGACCTGAATTTGACGCCTGATGTGGTCTGTGGGGAAATGTTTCAAGGATGTGAAATAGGATACACGTTAAAGGCCACAGCTTACATATATCTCTAACAATATACTGAATTGTGTGTAGGCTGGCAAGTTGGTAATAGCAGTGTAGTTAAATGCACTAACAAATGATGGAAAATTAGCATTTCCTATTTCATTATCCCATCACGTTTTGTACTGTGTTATATATACAGTGAAACATACAGCCAAGGGTTCCCGATGGGCATGACAGTACACTCGCTGAGCTATCAATAAATAATAAAAAAAATAATTATAAATCAAATTCTCAGCAGAATTCGGTCAGCTCAGAACTTGTTGGTAACAATGCCCTAATGCACGTTCGTGCCAAAAATCAAGGTTCTAATGTCAATGGTTCTCCTTATTTTGCCGACGAAAGGACTCGGATGGACTCACTCACTCACTCACTCACTCATTACCGGACAATTTGCGATCTGTAGCCTACTTCGTAGGAAAATAATCGAATGTTTCACCCACGATGGGGCCTCGAGTCCTTAAGAACTATATCAATGGACCACTTGCACATTACTGGGAGAATAAAGAAGGGCATGTCTGTTCCCTGGCCCGCGACTTCAGGTGATCAGCTTACTGGGTTGTATATTTCCACTTTTCCCTATCTTTTATTCCCTTGAGATTATGTTGAGCTGGTAATAGCTGGTATACTTTTATACGTATGTACTATATTTTCCCAGTACTTATTTTCAAAGTGTCATTATGCTTGAATACGGGAAAAATATAGTACAAGTGCATATAATAATGCAAGTTATAGCCAGTTCAAAATAGTCTTCAGAGTTAAAAAATAGGGCATAGTAAAGTATACACTCAGTAGCTGATCAGCTGAGGTCACGAGACAGTGAACAGACAGGCTCTTCTTTGTTCTCTCAATAATGTGCAACATAGTCATTTGGTGTACTATAATGATATATGGAGAAACTGACAATGTCCTTACAATCATATTGCATGTTGATGTTGTCATGTCATAACAATATGTCTGTAAATGATCCAATAAACAGCTCAGCCGGTGAAAATAGTTGGCCCTACCACGTGATTTCTGCTAACCAATCATATTGCTGGATATGATACGGTCGACATTCGCTGTCGCTGAACTATATCCTATCTACTGATAACCATATCATAACAGGTAATCTGATTGGCCAATACTACTTAGAGCACATGTTTTACTCATTTTAATTGGCTATAAAAATTACCAGCCACCAGCTGGTCGGTGACACCCGACAATCGGCATTCGTAACAGACAATGTAACAGTAGTACCACATCTACGGTAAGTACAGCTAATACGGTACTAGAAGCGGACTTTATCTTCTTTTTTTTTCGATATTGAATTCCATGGTTACAAGATAGGCCAATAATGGCTGAAATAAGTCGAGATTTAACGGTTCTCATGAACCCTAGCATGTCGGGTAAACTTTCGCTGATGATTAACTCATAAAACCGAATACAGATGTCTGCGTCACGTGATGACACTAATGAAGCCTGCGCCAGCATCACTTAACATTCTTACCGAATTGGCCAGCTTTGATGGAGTTGCTCTGGTAAAAAGGCATGTGCTATTCCTCTTAGATGGGACCACTCATGAAAAATGCATCGGTTTGGCTCGAGCCAACACGGCCACGGAAGAAAGATTAATATGGTCTTGTTTTAATTTCCGTGCAAGTCCATCGCCCGAATGGCGAAAGTCGAGCGAGATAGCTGTATTAAATTCCGGCCTCGTACGCTTCACTGTTTATTCTGTCATTTTGCGTTCAAACACGTCTTTATTTAACCGGCTCGCATCGCCTGTTCATATTTTCTCGACAGTTTGTCATCCCGAAAGCAGCCAATGGAGAAAGGAGGATAATCCATTTTCTCTCTCGCTTAAATAAATACGTTCCTTCTTTGAAACTGGCTACTATGTCTTCAGTTAAGGCGATCATCTGTGCAACGGTCGTAAGAATTATTCCACTAAGATGAGCTGCCTTTGAGAAACACGATCGCTCATTTTTCATCATTCGTATGTTATCCGGGTTTCTCGTATCAGGGCGAAAATAAATTTACATGATTTATTAATTATTCCTCCGCACTATGAGAAAACAAACACTCGCATAAAGACTCAAGTATTGCCACTGTATGGGCTGTGTAGAGGTTATGTACAACCGCATACAACCCATGGTGTTCTGAATGGCTACAGAGGCCGTATGGAGCATATTTGGTACATAAACTATGATACTCAACAAGCTCCACACGATGACGTAATTACTTCGTTTCTCAGTCGTTAGGGGGCGCTGATCTGAACAGCAGCGTGAATTTCAGTCTGTATATTTTAATCAATGAAGAATTAAGACTCTACATTTGGTACATAAACTATACTCAACAAGCTTCACACGACGACGTAATTACGTCGTCTCTACGTCGCTAGTCGGGCGCTGATCTGAACCGCAGTCTGAATTGCGGTCTGTTAAATATCGGCACTTCCATAACGAAATAAGATCCCATATTTGGTACATAAACTTTTCTCAACATGTCCCACATCAGGTTGAGGTAATCAGTTCGTCTCTCAGTCGTCAGGGAGCGCTGAACTGAACCGCAGTCTGATCCGCAGTCTGTGTATTTTAATCACTTCTATAACGAATTAAGACTCCATATTTGGTACATAAACTATACCCAACAAGCCCCAATTACTTTGTCTCTACGTCGCCAGGGGGCGCTGATCTGAATCGCAGTCTGATGCACCTATATTGTGGTCACATGTACCCTGCTGTGATTCATTTCTATAGAGGCCCGTAAGTTTTTGTTTCAAAGTCTGTACGTTTTTGTTTCCAAGGTCTGTACGGTTTTGTTCCAAGGTCTGTACGTTTTTGTTCCGAGGCCTCTACGTTATTGTTTCAAGGTCTGTACGTTTTTGTTCCAAGGCCTGTACGTTTTTGTTCCATGGTCTGTACGTTTTTGTTCCAAGGTCGATACGTTTTTGTTCCATGGTCTGTACATCTTTGTTCCAAGGTCTGTCTGTTTTTGTTTCAAGGTCTGTACGTTTTTGTTTCAAGGTCTATACGTTTTTGTTCCAAGATCTGTATAGATCTGTACGTTTTTGTTCCAAGGTCTGTACGTTTTTGTTCCAAGATGTGTCCGTTTCTGTTCCAAGATCTATACGTTTTTGTTTCAAGGTCTGTACGTTCTTGTTCAAAAGTTTGTACGTTTTCGCTGTCAAACGTGAAGTAACATGAAGCTGATGGACCCCTGAATCATCAAGGAAATTCGCAATCCAGTTTTATTGGCAATATGCAAGCTGTAGAGACTTATCCGGTTATTCCGAGTCGTTATTATAAAGCTTCAATGCCAAAAGAAATTACCCTTCGCTAAACATCACAATTACGAACAATTTACATCGGGGACGGGAACTCCTCCGATACAACAAAGGGACATGATTGTGCCGATTTTTCTGCCCACCGCAGACAATAATTGAATAATCGAACCGAGACTGATGAATAGCAGGCGCATTTTGGACAGTTTTCATTATCGTGCAATGATGTTTTATGACATTAGAGCAATGGAAATATAAAACACACAGCTTCCCGGGTACCATGCAGCCGTATAATAAGTGTAAGTGAAATAGAGCTTTCTTAAACGAGATACTAAACTTGATCTGTTAATACTCAATATCAAGATCGGTCCAGCATTATTAAAGTCAAATCACCCATATGGAACAAGATAAACTACTTTATTTAATATGGGAGTAACAATAAATGTCAAAAAGTCAAATATACGTCGGACGGATCTTTTCTAGTAGGATTATATCGGACTGTATAATTTAATATAGCTACCGCATTGCATGACACGAACCATACAGACAATAATTGGTATAGGGCCTATTGGCAAATGACCTTTTCGATTTTCTCCACATCCTGCATGCACTACATTTCTTAATCACCATCTTAGTTAGCTATCCACTATCCTTCAGTGAATACCATATTTATATCCAAATTACAATCTTCTAAGGAATTGGAGCGATATGCAAGTGGTGGGAAAAATTGACGAAGTCTGTCGACTAAAAAGCAACCATATGACTCTACAGGAAAATATTCGTCGACACCTAACATTCAGACCCACGAATACGGTGGATTCTTGGACGTTATCTTAGTATCTCAGCCGCGCTTTTATTGCAGCTGTTTATGTGGAGACTATGAAGTATCCACACGGCCCCTAGCACCGGCTTAAGCGGAATTAGATACGCTAGCTCGGGCGCTGTGATGACAGATCAGCTCAAACAACTCATCTGATATTAATGGATGAGTATCATGGACGTCTGATGGAGTAAACGCCATAACATGGAGTAACCTGGTAAATGCAAGAAACCTAGAAAAACTAACCTGTAATGTTCGACGTCGTACGAAATTTTCCACCGAAACTATAAACCTACATATATTTGTCGAGTGACATGTACAGAGGGCGAGCCTCAGGGACTAACAGTCCACCAGCAGAATCCTACCATATACAGGTAATAAATTGTAAGGAATACATGTATTGAAAAATAAATGTTATTGGTATCTATAACAATTGTCATAATCCGCCGTATTGCGGTATTATGGTTGGATCCGTTTCGAAGCCGGGAAGTACTCGTTCATACAACGGCTGTATACTTCCCGTGACGTCACC
The DNA here is from genome assembly GCA_036873755.1 of Hanleya hanleyi. Taxonomy (NCBI): domain Eukaryota; kingdom Metazoa; phylum Mollusca; class Polyplacophora; order Lepidopleurida; family Hanleyidae; genus Hanleya; species Hanleya hanleyi. The sequence continues at coordinate 19,793 of JAVTVY010016810.1, read as the reverse complement.
GAAACATGAAGCGAAAACGAGGCTCATGCCTCTCGAGGGACATATAATCTCCCTAATATAAGTTGCGTATGCTATATCTTGATCCAGTTACCTGATTCGCAACTTCCAACTATTCAAAGGAATGATTTTCTTCTGAAAAATAACACGATTGAATCGCGATTAGTCAGTGCAGATCAATTTTTCGTCTGTTTGGTTGAATCATTTTCGAGGTTTGGAAGTACTCGTTCATACCACGGGTATATCATTCAGGATACCCGCATGAACACCCACAATAAAAGCGTGGCTAGGATACAAATCATCACAGAGATCACGTTTGGTTCTTGTGATGTTTTTAGAAATATGCAGTCAGTATATTTAGCTTTGGGGTCATATGATTTCTTGACAGTATGTCGGCATCGTTTTCCACCACCCTTTAAATGTTGCTTCTTAATATACTTCCTTTGATGTCACAAATCATGGAGCCAATATAAGGCCCATGCCTTTCGGGGGAGATATAATCTCCTTAACAAGTTACGAATGAAACGCCACATCACGGTCGAGTCCAGATTAAATCAGGATATTATCGAATTAATTACAAGCGTCTAGTCCGTCATTCATAATCCAACCGTCGTCCATTAGAGAATATCCGCGTCCATAATCCAAAGACCTATTCCATTTTCCATATAACAGTATTAGCACCAAATTCAAAAAGACAATCATGGTATACAAAAACATAGGCTTGTTTCCTGCAAGAGAGAAGCGGTCAACAGTTTTCAATGATGCCGGCAAGACATCACGATGTTCCAAAAATATCAAATCCTAAAACCTAAACACGATCGAAGATTACGAGATTAGTTTGGATTTGCTGCGGTCGGGAAGGGTATAATAACTCGTATAATATGAACAATATTTTCAATATGGGTTGTCTACGTACACATTCACCATTACACTGATGAACACTAGATGTAGTTCCGTGTTCGCGGAAATATACCGTTATATGATGTAGCGAGGTACATCGATTGTCTTGGTGCCATGTATCTGCCATTCTCCCAACGTCAGAGTTTGTAACCTCTAAACCGTCGGTAAACAACCTCTGACTGCATGCACCCCTATACAAATGCAAGGCGCGCAGCCGCATTGCGGCTTTTCCGCTAAGCCAATGAGAGAGCGTGTTATATTTTCCGGCTGACTACGTCATCACAGCTGATCATCGCGTGGAGACGGGGGGGGGGGCCATATTATAAACAAAATTTGACAGGCGTGACAATAGGGGATATACAGTCTGATGACATGAGAATGGTATCTGCCGGCCTCATGAATCTCTCGCGTTTTCAAAACATTGACGAAACATTGACGATTGACGAAACGAAAGCACATACATATCGTATACAGATAAAAAAAAACATTTCGATAGAGAATGGTTCTTTTTTTCTATGAGGCGACATCTTTGTTTATGGTATCTTTTCTCGATATTCTCGCGATTGATTCATGATCAATCGTTTTTCAATCGAGAGAATGAGTGAAACTCGTGATTGAAGAATGCGCGATTGATTGACATGTTCAATTAACACACATCGCGACCGTGGATTCACACATAAAGTGGCTCGCTTTTTTCAGCCTACCACGTTATAGGATATACATTATACATGTCCCGATCGAGTGACCCATTCGAGTTAAATATCGGGCGCAGATATCCAATCGGGATGTTCCAGATGCTTGTCAAGGTTTTTTTTTATCAAGCATATTTGGAATGATGCTGTGTACCAAAACGGTCATTCGATTATTGACTCGGAAATTCTTTTGTGGACGACGGACGAATATAGAACTGTCGGATCTGACGCCTATACTCTGCTCTTTGGTTGGTTTATGATGAAATGAATGTCTTGAATTGAACAATCTTCGTTTTGCATTTTTCTCTCACACCACGATCACTGTTCATGAACAGAAGGATCAGAGTAAAAGAAGGCGTCAGATTTGATATTAGCTACTAGATAATCGTATTCCAGATACTATTGATTCAACTAAGCACTACATTATTCAAGTAAGCACTAGATTATTCAAGTAAGCACTAGACTATTCAAGTAAGCACTAGATTATTCAAGTAAGCACTAGACTATTCAAGTAAACACTAGATTATTCAAGTAAGCACTAGATTATTCAAGTAAGCACTAGATTTTAGTTGTCCTTTGAGGTATCTTATGACGGCCAGACCACCAGAGCCGCAGTTGAAATTAGCGCTAACGGTGTTAACGGTTAGTTTGTTAGGAATTGTAGTTGTCGTTCTATCTTTCAACCAGCAAAGTTTTTTCTAACATGTACTTACTGTCCATTGTAGCCCCACGAATCGTAAAACACCGTAAGAAAATTCTAAATTTAAGACGGAATAATTGTACATGTACAGTAGCTGTTTCCAAAAAAAAAGAAATGTTTTCATCGTAAATTTTGTCCTTAAACCATATCTACACTCAAAACATATCATATATCCATTCGTATAGAACCACAAGATGGCTTTTCATTGAAATGATCGAAACCCTGCTTGGAATTGGAGTTCTGCTTAAATAAAGCAGTATTCCTCTGGCTTCCAGACTTCAGTAGAGATCGCTATAAATCAGAGAAGGCCGTGGGCCTCCAGACCATAGCACTGGTAGTAATTGCTGTTTATTGGAATCCGCTCGTGTTCCTATGGTATGATCATTGCCCACAAGAATAGTGTGTGTCAATGTGCAACGGTCTGGGGTTTATTTATGATGAGCTTAATCCAACCCAAGTGAATACCAGAAATTCAAGTCCGAAGGAGAGAAGCTAGCTGACCCTGGCTGAAAGAATACGCGAAGAAGCCTTAACTTTTCTCTATAACCCGGATATTTGACTATAATATATATTAGTTTGACTGATATGTTAATACCTGCAAAATATTTTTTGAACGGGACACTGGACACCGATATCTAGATTGGTGACTACAATTGTGAACTCAGACCAGGCAGCAAGCGTCAGATCCGACATTCAATATTCAGCCGTCGTCCATAAAGAATTTCCGCGTCAATAATCGAAAAACCTATTTCGTATGACAGTTTGCATCAATTCCAAATGTGTATGAAATGAAAAATCATAAAAATACAAGATGGTTTCCTACAAGCGAGAAGCGGTGAATAGTTTTCAATAATGTCAGCAAGACGCGGTGATGTTCTATACATAAATCCCTAATTATTCTTTAGTCAGCAAGACATGGTGTAGTTCTTTACTTAAATCCCTAACCATTGACCATTATTCTTTATCCAAATAAATTTCCAAGTCGTTTTCCATATTATGTATCTCTGTCACACTTTAATTGTGACTGTTCATTTGAACACAATGGAGATGGAAAACACATGATATTTAAACGGCCCCGTCTCCAATCTGCACGTTTTGATCGCCAGATATGGGAGCAAGAGTGAGACTTTTCAAGTGTATGGATAAACCAGAAGCCGATTAGGTTCTCATACGTTGATATTACTCCGGCATTGTACGATGACAAATCTTTTGGTTTCTTTCTGCATTTCTTGTTCTCGCGAACAACCGCACACAGCATACAGTTCCGAGTCCAGATCATTCAATCGCAGAATGGATGTTGTCGTTGACTTGCATGCAAATCCAACGTTCGCCAAATTCACTGAATCAAATAAATTTCTTCGCGTTGGCGATTAAGCAGTTAAGCTCGTCAGGATTTAATGTTCCCCACTGAGTAGACACACTAATTAGTATTTGGCTCAGTTAACTAGGGAGTCATAAAGCATCGGGACAATAATGTTTTTACAGTGTACAGGGCCCCTAAACCCCAAGGGAACACACAGAATGCGCATCCGCTAATTCCTCCTATCCTTCGACTCAAGCATCTGCAAGATACGAGACGAGAATTCCTGCTGACGGTGTTCTCGGGACAATTCCTTCTATCTGTACGGTTTAACCCTACCTGACTGTATAGCAAACTCTTATAGCAGTCCTCTTAAACCTTTCCCTTAATATTAGATGGGTAAGGGGAAATGGTGGCCAAAAGTCATTCTCATAAATTGGACTAGTCCTTGTTATCGTCTGATATCTCATCGGCTTATAATTAACCCTATCTGGCCTGGGCTTTTTGGGACGTATCCTACCTAGCCTGGGGTGAGCCGAAATGGCCTCCCCCTAATTATTTTTCTTACCCCTTGAGCTAGGGGGCTGAAACTTACTACACCATACCCTTTGGGTCAAGCTCTACCAGAAAATGTAAAAAAAAATCAAGATGACCGCCTCGATGACGTCATAGTGACGTCATTTTCAAAAACGGCATTTTTGGGTCCATTTTTCGGTCAAATTTTTCGAATTTTTTATTTACGCAATTTCTCCGTAAAAACTGCATGATAAATTGGTTAATATTAATGTGATGTGAAATAAAATAGTTTTTGTCTACTTTTCATCGCGGAAAAGCAGAAATTGTGAAGAAATATGACGAAAAAAATCACTTTTCTCGTACCCCACGTGGTCGCCATCTTGAATTTACCCACGATCCTCTGCTCGGGGGGTCATGCAAAGAGGTTCAAAATGACCCCAATATGATAAACGATAAAGTCACGGAGTTTCAGTTCTCCATTTTTTGTCGTTCCGGAGATAGCGCAGAAAGTTTGGTAGGGGGGGTACGACAGGCAAGGTAGGGTTAATGCTTCTATGCTCGCAAAAACAATGCATTTTCTCCAAAACAATAAAGCCTATCATCTTCAACAAATTTAGATACAATATTTAAAAGGAGAAATTTCGTCGAAAAGTACCTTCTGACAGACCAACGTCTCTGTGATGTCCCACTACAAACAATAAACGAATACCCCCAGACCTAAATATATATCCTAACCTCCTGCCTGGCCTGGGGGAAGGGGGGGGGGGGTTACACTTTCCGTGCTCTCCCCCCCCCCCTGTCCCCTGTTTGTTTTTTGTTCCTATCTACAGTAGGACAAACAATTGAGAGCTGATACTCCGTGAATTTATAGCTTATCATATTGGGGTCATACTGAGCCTATTTGCATGACCTCCCGAGCAGAGGACCATGGGTGAATTCAAAATGGCGACCATGTGGGGTACCAGAAAGTGACGTTTTCGTCAGATTTCTTAAAAAATTGTGCTTTTCTGCATTTACATGAATAAAACATATCTAATTTCGAATCAAATTATTATTCACTAATTTATCATCCATTTATCAAATCGAAAAATCTGACCGAAAAATTGACCAATAAATGTCATTTTTGAAGATAACGTCACTGTGACGTCATCAAGGCGGCCATCTTGGCTTTTCTTTACATTTTCTAGTAGAGCTTGATCCAAAGATATAGAGTGGAAAGTTTCAGCCCCCTAGCCTCAGGGATAGCGAAAATATTTAGCCCCCCCCCCCCCCCAAGCTGCGGTACACCCCAAATCGCCCAGGCCAGATAGGGTTAATATACAAATGCGTATGAACGATCATATATATACAGATATCTTCATCATATCTTCCTGACGAAATAAAGTATATTAGTATTCTAGCTGTTCAGACTTTTGCGATTTCCCCCACTTTCTAAATGACTCTTTCACTCAGCTGATTCGATCACCTAAATCAAGATAATTCATTTTATCCATATTCAGTTAATACACTTCCGTTAAAATTCCCCATTCCCTCAGTATCAGGGATCTATGAAGTGCGATTTAATATGATTTTCTCTTCGCCATTCATCTGAAGAAAAGAACATGTTTCTAGCATTATTTAACTCTCGCTGATACGAGACGAGACTTCGATCGATAACTCGCATGAAAGTCAAACGAGGCAATTTTAGCCGCGCTATAGACGGGACTGAACTGAAATGGTGAGACGATTAGCCGTTAGCCCGACATTGTGATTACTCGAAATGCAGAAATATGACTTGGGCCAAGCACTCATTTGCCGGCAAGTGACAAGAAAATAAGCACCTATAGCGGAGCGTTACCATCTGCAGTGAATTTGGGTATGAAAAACACCCACAAATCCTCCGCGCCTTCTCCCGGCGAAGAACTCGTTTTTAATTACGCGTTTTATCAATATAACCCGGTGCAGTCGCGCGACAATGTTAACCAACGCGCCCTTTCTCTCTCCTCTCGCAGACAATAAATCCGTGATGAATTCGTTTCACAAATTCTTTGGCAGTATAATTTGATCGTGGACAAGATTTGATTTAATGAAGGACGTGGATTATCTGGACACAATAACGCTAATTCGCACACGGACTTGACCAGTACTGCTTTCAGACACTAATTGCCGATGATAAGATGGGCATATATGGATATTTTGAGTCCCTCTGATTATATGACTGGACTAAACCGCATCTGATGGCAAATGACTGCACTATTCAGGGATATTTAATCTGTTTGACCTTTTAATGGGTGATTTAAGGGTATATTGCAACCTGGTGGGGAAGTCAGCCCCCGCTAAATATCTTAGGTTATTTTTTTCGCATCGTTCTGAACCATGAGCGTTGATATTTATCTCCCTTTACCAAAACAAGAGTTACCGACCTTGAATTTATCTGTAATATAACGTTAAGTATTTACAAAAGGCTGTTAGCTGTTGAAATACTCTTGAAAAATGAATGCTTCGGGTTCGTGGCATACTATGTTCGGGGTATGGCATACTATGATTTAACGTTCATCATTGCCGTAAATCATTGGTCTTCCGCGGCTCGCGGGGCAAACGTGCGTGACGACGTCATTTTCGAAGAGTTGTCTCCCTTTAACTCCATCGATGTCCAAGCAATGACGTACAGAGGGTTGCATATAATGGGGGTTGGTTTCTTCAAAGCGCTTTACGTGAAAAAGGTTGAAGGAAAACACATACGTTTTATTTGATTCGACAAAAGATACAACGATGGAGATTCTTCGTTCAAATTATTAACATATGTCATGAATGAAATCTGTGGTCAATTTTGTAATTTCAAACTGCAATTTGCTGTTCTTGACTGCTTGATTTATGGGATAAATTTTACACATCTTGTGGACACTTTGTGGCCATTGGCCATAGATAGAAATCTAAATCGTAAGCTATCAAATTATTTCACGTTTTCCTATTGATAAACACCCAGGGAATCCACGGTAAACAGATAAGGATAGGTCATCTGCCATCTGGCAATTCCACATTATATATCTTGTTCATTCGACTTTCCAAGACGCAATCAACCTAAAATTTGTGACGCAAATTTGACACTATACTTTGACTGTATCCGTTTGTAATTTTAATCTTTCATTTTTACTGATCAGTTGTCCAATACTGACTGACTCGGAAGAAATCAAATATTCCATGAACTTTGAAAATGCCTGAAAAAAATGCAAATTTCAGAATGTTCTTGGGCTACACAGTCTCGCTTGAATATTTATTTCAATAATTACAAAAAAACTGACTCAAAATGATCCAAATATATGATAAAATTTGAGATACAGAAAGTACAAATCCTTCTTATCTTTTATACTTGAGCTCTTGAAATAAAACCGAATTGATATCATTTTTTGTGAACAATTTCTGAAAACGACTTTCCGGTTAGAAGCAGAATGTAATTTCCATTTGGATGAATAGATATCAATGATGGAGTCAGTGTACCGTAAATAACAAAGTTATATCTTTAATCTAATAATCTATTGGGAGCGCCAGAAAATCCGGTAGAGAAAGCAATTCTGGAGATAACGCACAATGTTTAATGTATAGATTTGATGCAGAATTTGTGATTACGGAAACAAGACGAATATGCGTTGGCAAAGAAATACATAGAAAGATTAAATCTACTCTGGAATATGGAGACAAAAAATTGAACGATTTTCCTTTGTGATATATTTTATGTCGCAACGACTTATTATTTAGTCAATGTCAGTAGATTTTTCCTTCTTTTCGTGGTGAACCATTTCTGGAATGAACTCGCCAACTCCTCGTCTGTGGAGAAAATGTGTGGTCTAGAAGGCAAGTTCTCCATTGCGAAAACGTTAGTCGGCTTAGTTAGTGAAAACGCTCCACACCAGCATCAATAAAAATGATTATGTGTGTTCATTTTTACTAATGTAAGAGACGGGTATATATGTGTCCTCTCGCTTCCGAATCTTCGTCAACGCAGGGCCACATATTTGAGGAATTGGAAAGAGATACGTCTGAGGTGGGAAATGTTGACGACGTCTGACGACTAAAAAGCAACCATATGACTCCACAGGAAAGCTTTTCCCGACACCTCACATTCAGACTCTGGAATATAGATGATTCTTGGACGTACTCTTTGTATGTCAGCCGCTCTTTTGTTGCAGCAGTTCATATGACGAATGATTCGAGTCTGGACATGTTGCTAAATTCACCAACATGAATCCAGCATCCATTTTTTTCATTTAATATTATTCACCCTGAAAATGCGTTTCCGTGCCGTACGAAGTGACGTCAGCAGCGACGCTTACATGCCTCACCAATTCATAAGTGACGTAATTAGCGGACTATTTCTCGATGCTGTGAGTTCTCGCAGAATAACCCCCTGCCCCCTACAGTTTAATATGTACAGCTAATCATATCGTAGTTAGTTATATCGTCGCTATATGGCCGAAATAGCGCTGAACGCGACGTTAAACCCTAACTCACTCACTCAGAGTAACATCGTTTACATGATATGCCATCTTTGCATATCCAAGTCTAACACTACAGTGTTGCATTGGCCGAATATCACAAAATTCTCTGAACAGAAAACGGTTTGGAGACGTCATAACTCGATAAATATTCCGTGGTCCTTATTGGGAGAAGTGCCCCTGTATGTCCTCTTCCAAATTCAGATTTGATTGGCTGTAGAAGGATATTAAAATTTTCCGTTTGAAAGTCAATAAAACCACAGCTTCCTATATTTGGAGATCGCACAGAATTCAAAGAAAATCTTCGCTGTATATGTTGTCGGTAAGCTCATCGTTTCGCTATTTTCGTGAAATGGGTTGAAGAATTGACCCCATTAACTAGGTCAGAAAAAATGACGGAACTTTAGTTTAGTATTTAAATTGAAGCGTAAAGATGATGATATGCTACCCAGGTCATACTTAACTGAAATAAAATAATTCTAAATTCGCACTTGTAGATATAATCGAAAGGAAAAAGCGATGCGAAGAAGTTGGTACCTGTACGTTGTACCAATACAAATCTCACGTTGGTGGCACTATTTCGGATCTGTTCCTCTGGCGATTTGGACGTGTTAATTGACACCCTGAGAGATTGAACTCGAGAGATTCGAACAGTTGGTGAAAGTTTCGCTTTCATATTCCGAACCGGACAGAAAAAAGCCTTCCGAGTTCTCTTGGGCAAATGCTATTGGCACGTTTGGTAAAAGTCGTTAACCAGAGATACGGGGGAAAACTGAGAACTGGCAAGGTTGATTGGCAGACCCGTTAGCACCACTGTTAGTAATGGCGCGTGCTCAGAAGATTCGATTTGGTTGAGTACCTATTTATCCCTTTCAAGGAAAAGAAGGTCTGATCTTGACACTTCTTGAAATGACGCTGTAGACTGACGCTCTCAACAGATGCTTCGAGGGTCATGTACGATTGATTTGCTTTTTTTCTCGGGCAGCTAAATTATTGATTTGAAAGACAATCTCCAACAACCCACAAATCGAAGGAAACACTATATAGCTATAACTGCTACTGGAGAACATAACAGCGCCAGGCCATGCATATGTTGGCGGGATAAACAAAGAGAGCGGAGGGTTTTCCCGCCTTTCGTCTTCGGACAAACAGACAGCAGGATTAAAATGGTAATATCACCCCAATGCATGCACATGTATGAGATGCTTAAGACTCCCAACGCTATCGTGGTGGAAGCGAATGAGAACAGAGAAAGGGGAAATCGCGTCCCAGTCCAGGTGCAAAAAAAAACCATGACCAAATGGACACCATAAGCCCCCATCTTCATTTTATCAAGCCAATTTCTACGTTCCCATTTCGAACCGGCCTTGATTTATCTGACCACCTTCAGTGTTCAAAATCCGAGGTGTACATTTCACCTACGAACTAGAGACGAACCAATCAGAACCTACACACCGATTGTGTGTAGAGTGACATCATCCTCAAGTAGTGACGTCATTCCTCTTAATATGATACGATATTTAAAAGGAGAAATCTCGTCGAAAAGTTCCTTCTGACATACTAACGTCTTCGTGATGTCACCACTACGAACACTAAACGAATACCCCTAGACCTAAATATTATATATATCCTACCCTCATGCTTAACCATACCTCAAAAAAATGAGAGCTGATACTCCGTGACTTTGTAGAGTATGATATTGGGATTATATTGAGCCTTTTCGCATAACCTCCCGAGCAGAGGATCATCGGTAAATTCAAAATGGAGAGCATGTGGGGTACCAGAAAAGTGACGTTTTCGTGCATGGGATAGTGGGTAAGACATATTGTATTTCGTATCAGATTATTATTCACTAATTTATCATGCACTTCTTGCGACGAAAAACGCTTAAATAAAAAAACCGGAAAATCTGACCGAAAAATTGGCCAATAAATATCATTTTTGAAGATAACGTCAAGGGGACCATCTTGGCTTTTCTTTACATTTTCTAGTAGAGCTTGACCCAAAGATATAGAGTAGAAAGTTTCAGCCCCCTAGCCTCAGGGATAGCGAAAATATTTAGCCCCCCCCCCCCCCCAAGCTGCGGTACACCCCAAATCGCCCAGGCCAGATAGGGTTAATATACAAATGCGTATGAACGATCATATATATACAGATATCTTCATCATATCTTCCTGACGAAATAAAGTATATTAGTATTCTAGCTGTTCAGACTTTTGCGATTTCCCCCACTTTCTAAATGACTCTTTCACTCAGCTGATTCGATCACCTAAATCAAGATAATTCATTTTATCCATATTCAGTTAATACACTTCTGTTGAAATTCCCCCTTTCCCGTCAGTATCAGGGATCTATGAAGTGCGATTTAATATGATTTTCTCTTCGCCATTCATCTGAAGAAAAGAACATGTTTCTAGCATTATTTAACTCTCGCTGATACGAGACGAGACTTCGATCGATAACTCGCATGAAAGTCAAACGAGGCAATTTTAGCCGCGCTATAGACGGGACTGAACCGAAATGGTGAGACGATTAGTCGTTATCCCGACATTGTGATTACTCGTAATGCAGAAATATGACTTGGGCCAAGCACTCATTTGCCGGCAAGTGACAAGAAAATAAGCACCTATAGCGGAGCGTTACCATCTGCAGTGAATTTGGGTATGAAAAAACACCCACAAATCCTCCGCGCCTTCTCCCGGCGAAGAACTCGTTTTTAATTACGCGTTTTATCAATATAAACCGGTGCAGTCGCGCGACAATGTTAACCAACGCGCCCTTTCTCTCTCCTCTCGCAGACAATAAATCCGTGATGAATTCGTTTCACAAATTCTTTGGCAGTATAATTTGATCTTGGACAAGATTTGATTTAATGAAGGACGTGGATTATCTGGACACAATAACGCTAATTCGCACATGAACTTGACCAGTACTGCATTCAGATACTAATTGCCGATGATAAGATGGGCATATATGGATATTTTGAGCCCCCCTGATTATATGACTGGACTAAACCGCATCATGATGGTGAATGACTGCACTATTCAGGAATACTAATCTGTTTGACCTTTTAATGGGTGATTTGAGGGTATATTGCAACCTGGTGGGGAAGTCAGCCCCCGTTAAATATCATAGGTTATGTTGTTCGCATCGTTCTGATCCAAGGGCGTTGATACTTATCTCCCTTTACCAAAAAAAGAGTTACCAACCTTGGATTTATCTGTAATATAACGTTAAGTATTTACAAAAGGCTGTTAGCTGTTGAAATACTCTTGGAAAATGAATGCTTCGGGTTCATGGCATACTATGTTCGGAGTATGGCATACTATGATGTAACGTTCATCATTGCCGTAAATCATTGGTCTTCCGCGGCTCGTGGAGCAAACGTGCGTGACGACGTCATTTTCGAAGAGTTGTCTCCCTTTAACTCCATCGATGTCCTAGCAATGACGTACAGAGGGTTGCATATAATGGGGAAGGGTTTCTTCAAAGCGCTTTACGTGAAATAGGTTGAACGAAATCACATACATTTTATCTCATTCGTTAACAGATATAACGATGGCGATCGTTCAAATTACTAACATATTTCATGAATGAAATCTGTAGTCAATTTTGTAATCTCAAACTGCAATTCATTGTTCTTGACTGCTTGATTTATGGGATACATTTTACACATCTTGTGGACACTTTGTGGCCATTGGCCATAGATAGAAATCTAAATCGTAAGCTATCAAATTATTTCACGTTTTCCTATTGGTAAACGCCACGGGTTTTCACGGTAAACAGATAAGGGTAGGTCATCTGCCGAATAGTTTGACCCGCGAGCCATCTGGCTCTTCCACATTTATATCTTGGTCATTCGATTTTCCAAGATGCAATCAACCTGAAATTTGTGACGCAAATTTGACACTATACTTTGACTGTATCCGTTTGTAATTTTAATCTTTCATTTTTACTGATCAGTTGTCCAATACTGACTGACTCGGAAGAAATCAAATATTCCATGAACTTTGAAAATGCCTGAAAAAAATGCAAATTTCAGAATGTTCTTGGGCTACACAGTCTGGCTTGAATATTTATTTCAATAATTACAAAAAAACTGACTCAAAATGATCCCAATATATGATAAAATTTGAGATACAGAAAGTACAAATCCTTCTTATCTTTTATACTTGAGCTCTTGAAATAAAACCGAATTGATATCATTTTTTTCTGAGCAATTTCTGAAAACGACTTTCCGGTTAGAAGCAGAATGTAATTTCCATTTGGATGAATAGATATCAATGATGGAGTCAGTGTACCGTACATAACAAAGTTATATCTTTAATCTAATAATCTATTGGGAGCGCCAGAAAATCCGACAGAAAAAGCAATTCCGGAGATAACGCACAATGTTTAATGTATAGATTTGATGCAGCATTTGTGATTAAGGAAACAAGACGAATATGCGTTGGCAAAGAAATACATATATAGAAAGATTTAATCTACTCTGGAATATGAAGGAAAAAAAATGAACGATTTTCCTATATTTTTTGTCGCAACGACTTATTATTTAGTCAATGTCAGTAAATCGAAGCGGAGGCGAGGTTTTTTTTTTGTAATAAACCATTCCTGGAATCCAAAATGACCCCGCCAACTTCTCGAAATGTGTGGTCTAGAATGCAAGTTCTCCATTGGGAAAACGTTAGTCGACTGAGTGAAAACGCTCCACACCAGCATCAATAAAAATGATTATTTTTACTAATGCGGCTCAGTCGTACACCAGTACATCTCGGTCCTCGACTTGGGGGTAGTTGAACTGAGTGTGCTAAAAATAGATCACCAGCTAGCGTGCTATAAAAGGGAAGCGGCCTGGCCGTTCCATCAGACACTCTGAGACAGCGGGAACTCCCACTCATCGCACGAGGGCCGATGATGATGATGATGTCGCCCTATCAACAGTCAAATTCCGACGACAAGACCTTGGGCCAGATTTTGTACGACGTGGAGAGCAAAATACACTTCGCAGACGAGCCCATAAATGTTCCTAGCGATCTCTTACAGGACGCCCATCCAGTGAGTGACATCTATCAGCGCCATTGGCCCATGATACGGCACTGTTCCCACCGTCATCGCCCTATTCAAGATATCTACAATTTCCGACTGACCGACCTCGCCCGTCTACGCAGGAAGCCATCTTCAATGACCAACGTACGGCCTTCAAATTAGATGTCGCTTTCGGGTACATCTTACGTCATAAGATGACGGATCAGCTGCGCTATTTCTATTCCAGTGCCAACAACCAAGTGTACGACAAGTCTTTCACCAAGAGGGCAGTGGATAGGGTCACCAATGTTACGTTCTTCGTGGCTAAACTGGCCAACCCTCTCGGCTGAATGCGTCACCCGTGCACTGATGAATAGCATAACATGCCGTATATACTCTCTGCGTCTACATGCTGACCGTTGACTTGAGCTCAGTAAACACTTGTACCTAATGTGACAGCACAGATTTGCTATAATGCAGGACAGATATGGTATAATACAGCAAAGATATGGTACAATGCACACCCGACAGGACGCATTCGGACCAAGGATGGTTCATCTCTACACGAAATACCTTCCTTCACTGCCCTAAAATGCCCACTTTCGCTACTACTCGTACTGCTGACATCATCAATGGCGTCACAGATGCTGTGTACATCCCTCAAATCGTGGTCTCCACCCCCGAAGGCTAAAAGATGACATCCCACACGATGCATTCGGACCAAGGATGGTCCATCTCTATACCAAATACCTTCCTTCACTTCCCGAAAATGCACACTTTCAGTACTACTCGTACTGATGACGTCGCCGATGACGTCACAGATGCCGTGGACCGCCCTCAAATCGGGATCTACACCCAGAGAGCTACTAAATGACACCTCCCACGATACATTCAGACCAATAGTGGTCAATCTCTACCCCAAACACACCCCCACGCACCCCCAAAATGACCACTTTACTTACTACACCCAACTGCGCATGCGCAGATTGACGCGACTTGCAATAAAAAACACGCCATTCTGACTCTACCCCACAAAAGCTTCACTTTGACACCTTCCGCGACCCATTTGGACCAATAGTGGTCCATCTCTACCCCAAACACACCCACACCCACCCCCAAAATGCCTGCTTTCTATACTACGACCAGACTGCGCATGTGCAGAATATTGAAAATGGACGATACATTAGTCCAGTCGTGTGCAGTGGAATAATAAGTTCAATCGAAACAATAACAACATACCTGGAAGCCACACTTGAATTAATTTCATACTCATTGCATAAGTAACATAGTGCTAAGTTAGTTATCCATGTTACTGATACGACTTCTTATGAAAATTGTAGATGACCCCTTAGTGACGTCACAATAAGTAAATATTAGAAAGTTTACTATATTGGCCTGATTCCCCGGCTCATGTTGAATAAAAAGATACCTCATTTCAATCAAGTGGACAACAAATAAAAAAAGTTAAGAACATTTTGGCAACCCCACCCCTACTATTCATTGCATAAGTAACATAGTGCTAAGTTAGTTATCCATGTTAGTGCTAGTTTACAACATTGGAAATATTTCAATGTATTGAAGCACAAAATACAAATAAAAACAACATATTAAACCAGGTTACATAGATACTGTTGCAGAAATATGACTAGTTATCAGTATTGCTTGTAGTTAGTCAATTTTGACATTTTTTTCGTGAAATTTGGAGATGGCCCCCTACTGACGTCATAATAATGAAATATTAGAACGTTTGCTGTTTTGGGTGGATTTCTTCGTTTATGCTGAATAAATTGATACCTCATTTTAGTCAATTGGACAACACATAAAAAAGTTATGATCATTTTAGTAATCCCACCCCCTTACCGTAAACGCAAAATAAAGAAGTTAGATGCAATTTTTAACTTCTCTGAACTCCCAGTTCATCTCAATTTCTCGCGTGTTAACATATATTTTCTTCTTCGGCACATTCCAAAGTACTAAAAAATCATAGTTTCGGAGAGTGGTGGGGGGGATGCAAGGTGGGCCTACTCAGCTCACGGACTAATAAGTGACGTAATTAGAGGACTATTCCTCGATGCGGTGGGTTCTCGCAGAATAACCCCCTGCCCTCTACAGTTTAATATGTCCAGCTAATCATATCGTAGTTAGTTATATCATCGCTATATGGCCGAAATAGCGCTGAACGCGACGTTAAACTCACTCACTCAGAGTAACATCGTTTACATGATATGCCATCTTTGCATATCCAAGTCTAATACTACACGTGTTGCATTGGCCGAATATCACAAAATTTTCTGAACAGAAAACGGTTTGGAGACGTCATAACTCGATAAATATTCCGTGGTCCTTATTGGGAGAAGTGCCCCTGTATGTCCTCTTTCAAATTCAAATTTGATTGGCTGTAGAAGGATATTAAGATTTTCCGTTTGAAAGTCAATAAAACCACAGCTTCCTATATTTGGAGATCGCACAGAATTCAAAGAAAATCTCCGCTGTATATGTTGTCGGTAAGCTCATCGTTTCGCTATTTTCGTGAAACGGGTTGAAGAATTGACCCCATTAACTAGGTCAGAAAAAATGACGGAACTTTAGTTCAGTATTTAAATTGAAGCGTAAAGATGATGATATGCTACCCAGGTCATATTTAACTGAAATAAAATAATTCTAAATTCGCACTTGTAGATATAATCGAAAGAAAAAAGCGGTGCGAAGAAGTTGGTACCACCTGTACGTTGTACCAATACAAAACTCACGTTGGTGGCACTATATTTCGGATCTGTTCCTCTGGCGATTTGGACGTGTTAATTGGCACCCTGAGAGATTGAACTCGAGAGAATCGAACAGTTGGTGAAAGTTTCGCTTTCATATTCCGAACCGGACAGAAAAAGCCTTCCGAGTTCTCTTGGGCAATTGCTATTGGCACGTTTGGTAAAAGTCGTTAACCAGAGATACGGGAGAATACTGAGAACTGGCGGGGTTGATTGGCAGACCCGTTAGCACCACTGTTAGTAACGGCGCGTGCTCAGAAGATTCGATTTGGTTGAGTACCTATTTATCCCTTTCAAGGAAAAGAAGGTCTGATCTTGACACTTCTTGAAATGACGCTGTAGACTGACGCTCTCAACAGATGCTTCGAGGGTCATGTACGATTGATTTGCTTTTTTTCTCGGGCAGCTAAATTATTGATTTGAAAGACAATCTCCAACAACCCACAAATCGAAGGAAACACTATATAGCTATAACTGCTACTGGAGAACATAACAGCGCCAGGCCACGCATATGTTGGCGGGATAAACAAAGAGAGCGGAGGGTTTTCCCGCCTTTCGTCTTCGGACAAACAGACAACAGGATTAAAATGATATCACCCGAATGCATGCACATGTATGAGCTGCTTAAGACTTCCAACGCTATCGTGGTGGAAGTGAATGAGAAAAGAGAAAGAGAAAATCGCGACCCAAAAGTTAAGCAGAAAAAAGAAAGAAATTCAGTTCAGATGCAAAAAAGAAACAATGACCAAATGGACATCATAAGCCCCCATCTTCATTTTATCAAACCAATTTCTACGTTCACACTGCGAACCTGCCTTGATTTATCTGGCTACCTTCATGTTCAAAACCAGAGGTGTAAATTTCACCTACGAACGAGAGACGAACCAATCAGAACCTACACACCGATTGTGTGCAGGGTGACATCATCTTCAAGTAGTGACGTCATTCCTCCTAATATGGTGGTTGTGTTAGCCCAATATATAGGTCAGCCAATGAATAACGCTCTTATATGGCAAATTTCGAAATTCAAATGGTTTCGAGGTCACTGATGTCTCGTGTCTCTTTATAAGTTCTTTGAACATTGAAAGGGGCCAGATATATCAAGGGAAGTTCGAAGTTCGAACGTAAAAATTGGCTTGATAAAATGAAGAAAAGGGGTCCCGTGGTCATGTTCGACCTCCTTCAGAGAGGATCGGTTCGGTTTCATCATTTATAACCCCTATTGCATCACGGGATATATTCCAGATTTCGAACAGTTGATTGGCCAATTCAAATGTTTGAAAAAAAGTCTGGTATTTCATTGGCTAGTAAAGCGAATTTGATGAGCATCCAGCCATCATTGGACCGTGTGGATAACGTGGATTCATGCATCTCATGCGCCTGCGCCTACATGCGCAACGCATGCACGCACATCTCGAAATGATAGTAGTGTTGTTTTCTGGAACTCAGGTCTAGGAAATGGGTGTGATGTATTCGCTGGTCCTCAGGTTTCAGTAACTGTTTGCTTTATATAAACCATACATAAAACATATAGATTTTTATATGAACAGTCACACTCAAAGCGTGACTGGAATTCTACTTTACCATACACCTAAACACGACACTCATTTTTTTTTTAGCAGATGCACACCTCCATATTTGGCCATGAATCGCAACACTACATACACATTAATAGAGATGCATGCTTTTGTATACATCATGAATCACAAAACCCTATACACATTAGTACAGATGCAAAATATTTTGCCATGAATTACAACACTATATACACATTAATAGAGATGCAGGCTAATATATTGTACCATGAATTAGGAAAAAACGCAGTGCTGTACACGCATTCTAGAGAATATGCTAGTATCGCGACAGAAATAGAGAAAAAAACAATAAAAAGAAGGATAATAAGGTATTTAATAGTAACAGTTTCTCTTAACTGGACAAATTGGTCCTCACAGATCATGATTTTGGGTACGGCTGTTGTATCGAAGAATATACATGTATGCGTATATCATTTGATTATTTTAACGCCAGAGCACCCTACTTCTGTTCAAATGCGCTCTGATCACTGTGCATATCAGCTTTATATTCAATATCCCTCTACTTCAACATGAGTTGCTTCACTCCATCAAAGTTTGGCTTTATGTTACACTATCTGCAGTCATAGATATAATTTTTGGATAGTAATAGCCACTGGTTGATGAAGCTCGAGTCTGAATTACCTATCATCACTTGAGACTCTGAATGTTTTTCAGTGAGTACGTTTAGGCTCACTGACCGTGCTTGGAGTTCGTTCTAAAGTTCCTCCGAATACGTACAATTTGTATTAGAATATTGATCTGTGACAGCGTTGGGCCTCCACCATTCAACCAAGTGAGTTCCGGTAGCCGATTCTTGTGCATACAAGTGCAATGCAATCCCATAATAGAGATCAAATCATTGATGCATTACCGGTTCGTATGAAGAATAAAAATTTGACAAGAATGTGATCCGGAACCGGATTATTCGTAATTTATTGTGATTCAAATCCGGACAATCTTTGTTTATTGCCGATGTGCCTTCAAAGTTGATCGTATACATCTTTGTAGATAATACTCGTTTATCCTGACATGCAAATGTAATTTATTTTCGAAATGTGATCACGCGTGGTCATTGTGGGTGCAGGTATACCATATTCCAACAAGGACCAGCCCTCGGACCAAAGCGGACAAGCTCTCCAACCAACGATGACGAACCCTCTGACCAACCCACAGGCGCCCTGAACTTAATATTTAACAAAATCTCATTGAACAACCACCATGGGCAACCGGTATCGTACCAGCCATATATCGTCATCTTGCCAAGCAATAAAGTCTATCGTACTACCCAAACAGGGGTTTCAGACCAACCGGCCAGCTGACGTCATACTACCAACCAACACACGTTATCGTACCAGCGAACAAGGGATTTCAGACCAGCCAGCGGGGGGTGGGGGGGGGGGGCGGGAGGTGTGGTTAATTTCGACTAACCAACACAGGCTATCGTATCAGCCAACAAGGGATTTCAGACCAGCCAACAGGTGCCATACGAACAACCAACACAGGCTATCGTATCAGCCAACAAGGGATTTCAGACCAGCCAACAGGGGGCATTTGACCAACCAACACAGGCTATCGTATCAGTCAACAAGGGGTTTCAGATCAGCCAACAGGGGGCATACGACCAACCAACACAGTTTATCGTATCAGCCAAAAGGGGTTTCAGATCAGCCAGCAGGTGCCATACGACCAACCAACACAGGCTCTCGTACCAACCAACTTTAATTTCACTTTATATTTAATAGTGTTAATATCCATATGTTTTATAGTTAATCCATGTACCATTTACTTTTTTATTCCATATAACTTTAATTTTACTTTATAATTAATAGGGTTAATATCCATATGTTTTATA